>CAJNYU010002723.1:112582-143045 GCA_905331475.1 Rotaria socialis
ATAAGAGGGTTGATGGAAGTTAAGGGTTAAGTCAACTTAGAGAGATAGATTAAGGTTAAGGGATAGGTATAGATAAGTTAATAGATTAAGGTTAAGGGATAGATATAGATAAGTTAATAGATTAAGGTTAAGGGGTTAGATGTGCAGAATCACAGAGACCCAATTATGGTAATCGGGATATCGATTTAATAGATATTATGTAGCAAGTACGTAGGATATCTTAGGTCAGGATTCGACTATTACCTGTCGCGATTCGGCCAGGAGCAGTTTCCAAGTGAAGTGTTGTGGTTTCAGATAGAACTCGACCTGCTCTATCGAATGTACGTCTCAGGGTTTTCAAATATTGCTTTCTTTCACCTAAATCAGGCCTAAAATCTGCATTTAGCAGAAGCTTTTAGCAAAAACCGTCGCGATTCGGCCAGGAGAAGTTTCCAAGTGTAGTACTGCGGTTCCAGATAGAACTCAACGTTCTCTATCGAATGTACGTCTCGGTTTTTTCATATATTGCTTCCTTCGACCTAAATCAGACCTAAAACCTTACTTTAGCATATGGTTTTAGTTAGACGATATATCTTTTCCCAGTTCTGATTGCATTAAAAGAGATATATAAGTGCCATTTAATAAATTTATTGAACTAATATTATATTTAAAAAATACAGAAAAGTGGCAAGTACTATCTCACATGTTAAAAAACAACAAATTTCACGCAATACAGAAAAAAACAAAAACAAAACAGTTCTGGTATGAGCTATAATGAATTGAAAGATGAAAATTAAACAAATTTTTCTTTGTTTTTACCTGTACGATGAATTCCTATGACTGATAAATAAATACTTATATCTAAAAGACGAAAAAAATTAGATTAAATGTTTCCTTGGATTTAATCTATAAATATAAAGAATAAATAAATAATTGTATATTCTACACTATTGAATTTTAACAATACAACTTAACATTTAAAATACCTTGTGAAGTAAAATTTAGATGAGCAAATGAATTTTCTATGTTGATGAAACAGTAATTCAGACTTCTGATCCACATAGTAGCAGTGTTTTCGAATAAAAATTATCCCAGAAGATAGTGCTTTTCGAGATGTATTTGGAAACTGCACTTGCCAATTCGAAACTATTCCTGGCCATATCGGGACTGCTTTTCCTAAAACCATCTGCAAAATGCAGGTTCTAGGCGTGATTTAGGCCAAAGGAAGCAATATATGAAACAACTGAGACGTGCATTCGATAGAGCACGTTGAGTTCTATCTGGAACCGCAGTGCTGCACTTGGAAACTTCTCCTGGCCGAATCGCGACAGGTTCTACGATTGTTTATTGCATTTTGCACGTGTTTTTTGCAGTAATTCAGGTTTTCTGGCTGAATAGAAGGGGATTTTCGAAAAACTAATCTTTTAAATCTGATAGAGCTTCTCAAGGTGTAATTGGAAGCAACGTGTGGCAATTGGAAACATTTCCTGGCCGAATCGTGACAGGTAATAGTCGAATCCTGACCTAAGATATCCTACGTGTAGCAAGTGCCGAATAAGAAGTTTTCAACGCATTATATGCATTAAATAGGTTGCATTATCATGCAATTGCATACATTACATTCCTATAGTAAAATAATGCATTGCAATGTCCATTATTTCCTAAAATCGGCTACATGGGTTATATTTGTTTAATTTTAGTCTCACAAGAATTGCAGGAGAACTAAACAGAAAATCCTATGACTCCGTTCTTGGATGTACCTTACCAGTGCCTATTGCACAAGAATCTGGAGTACTAGTTTACTCTATAGACAGTACTTTCATCCTTAAACGATTTTATGTGTGTGTGAATCAATTGTCGTCTTTACTTTAAGTACAGTAGAAAACTTTTTATATTGCAAATGCCGTTCGTTCTTTTCTTCTATCTAGACAAGAAACTCATTGGAGAATTGTATAACGATAAGCACTACTTTTGATAAAAGATTAAAAATGATCTGATATAAGTTTTTTATCTCCCAAAACTTCAAAATATTAGTCATATGGGATGTCATTCTTTCACGGAATCTTTTGCAATTCCGTTCATTCAAAAATTGATGAATCACATAAAATAAAACGTGTAATTTCAATGATTCACATCCCAGGACGAGCTTTACGACGTCCGTATACGGTGAAATACGGGCCGTATACGGCCGTTTTCTGCCGTATACGACGGTAAATCGCCGTGTTTGGCCGTATTACATGGCTCCGTATTACGATCGTAAATCTCCGTGTCGTAATACGNCGGTAAATCGCCGTATTTGGCCGTATTACATGGCTCCGTATTACGATCGTAAATCTCCGTGTCGTAATACGGTGAAATACGATCAAAAACGACCGTAAAGCGCCGTATTTCGCCGTATACGACACGGAGATTTACGATCGTAATACGGAGCCATGTAATACGGCCAAATACGGCGATTTACCGTCGTATACGACCGTGTATGTTCGACCTGGGCATGTCTAAATTTCAGATAGAGAAATTTGCTCCGTTGACAGTAAGTCAATAATGAAAAATGCTAGTAACTATGTACCCTACTTGACAATTGCAACTTATTGTCTGAGAGCGACCTCTGCTTTCTTGCGAAATAATCTTCTATTGGTTAGTATCTGCCATATCATCCACAATTGAGTCATTAACTATAGCCTTCGTAGACGTCAGCATGTATATACACAAGAAAAGACGTTTTTCGAGTACCATCATACGTGTATTTATTGTTGTTCTCAATGAATCTTCATTAATTGTGATTTTTAAAGCGATATTGTTTAGATTTTTATTGTTCTCAATCGATAATTCTGTAGCACAAAACAAAAGATATTAAATTGAAAGAATGAAAATATTGGCGATATTTATTTTACACAAAGAAGGAGACAAAAAAGTGAAAATACTACAAGATGAATTTAATCTTGAAAGTTTTGGTTATTTTGAACGTAGAAGGTGAAATTCGTCTTTTTTTTTTAATCAAATCTATTAAAACTTTATGTGATTTTCCTTCGTTTTTCAGTGTACAACCACTACTTGTTTTCTCTGCACGAACAGTTACCGAACGTACTGCTTTAGGTACAAGGCAGTCAGTTGAAGCTGATGAAAATACTAATGGTAAAATTAAACAAAAGAATCCGTTTACTGCACAAGACAATTTTGTTTTTAGCTATGGTTCATGTTTATGTGCGTCCCGATGGTTTAGCATCAGTTATTGTTGCTGATAGTGAATATCCACAACGAGTTGCTCATACTCTTCTTACCAAAGTAAGAATTTCGTTTTTATATACATATATTTTGTGTTGCATTACATTCATTGATCTAAGGTTATGGATGATTTTACTAATTCATATCCACCATCTTCATGGGCAAATATAGGTGAACAGTAAGTGAGATTTAATCATTCAATGCTTGCTTTGCATGCCTATATTGATTTCATTTAGAACGGCTAAAATGGCATCACTGAGTGAATCTATAAAGAAATATCAAGTTAGATTATATTCATATTAAAATAATAAATTATTTTTTGAAATTTTAATTTAGAATCCGCACGAAGCTGATCCATTAATGCGTCTTCAAAAAGATCTTGATGATACAACAGATATTCTTGTATGTTTCTTAAATTATTTTTCCTTGAACAAGTTTGTTTGTTTTCTGTATAGAAAAGTACACTGGTCAATGTACTTGAACGTGGCGAAAAAATCGATGACTTAGTTGCACGATCAAGTGATCTAAGTTTCGAGGCAAAAGCTTTTTACAAAACGGTATGAAAATATTCTTTAGTTGTGCTTAATGTATTCATTTCTATTGATTCCTTTAGGCAAGAAAAACAAATCGATGTTGTACTTTATTCTAATCATTTATTTCCGTATTATCCTTATTTCATGCTAATTTCAACGTTCTCTTTTTGTATAAAATGCCAGGTGAAAAGTATAAACAAAAAAAAAATGGACTTTCTTTTTTTTCCACAAATGCTCATCATTCTGGTTTTAATCTAACTTGTGTTCGTTCGTACGTGTCTATCAGTGTACTTATTCTCTGTTGTGTGTGTGTGTGTGTGTTTGTGTGTGTATTTAAATCACAGAAAATATTATTGATGATCCGGAGAAAGAAAAAATAAAGAAAGAAATTTATGATGGATTGTTAATCTAGGCTGGTAAAGCCAAAATTTTTTCTTTTTTCGTCTTATTGTAATTTAACTATAGAAAAAAAAACTTGATTGAAATAAGTCTCAATAATTATAAAAGAAATTTTCATCTGAATATTTAGATTTGAATAAAAAACAAATGTCCAAGATTCCATTTTATTCAATACTTTTGCCAACTTATAATGAACGAGAGAATCTACCAATTGTTGTTGCTCTAATTGAAGAATATTTGAATGATAAACCACACGAAATAATCATTATTGATGATAATTCACCTGATGGTACACAACAGGTTGCTGTTGAATTACAACATCAACTAGGACCTGAACGAATCATACTTCGGCCACGTTCAGGTAAATTAGGTTTAGGATCAGCTTATGTTCATGGTTCTAAATTTGCGCGTGGCGATTTTATCATTATAATGGATGTCGATTTATCACATCATCCTCGATATATTCCATCATTTATTGAAAAACAACGTGAAGGTGATTATGATATAGTAACTGGTAGTCGATATTTACCTGGTGGTGGTGTTGCTGGCTGGAATCTGAAACGTAAAATAATATCATGTGGAGCCAATTATTTAACACAGCTTCTTCTTCGTCCACCAATATCTGATGTAACTGGTTCATTTCGTTTATATCGTAAATCTATATTTGACCAATTGATAAATGCATGCACTTCAAAAGGATATGTTTTTCAAATGGAAATGATTGTACGAGCTGTTAAAGCTAAATTACGTATTGCACAAGTACCAATTATATTTGTCGATCGACTTTATGGTGAATCTAAATTAGGAGGACAAGAAGTTGTTTTATTTGCTAAAGGTGTTCTTCAGCTAACATTTCTTGATTAGAATTTATTGTTTTCCTTTTTACACATCTAATGGATTTTATCGGTTCTTTTTAAAGAAACTCAAAATTATCATTAATAAAAATATTTAGAATTCCTTCTATGTTTTGTTTTTGCAATGGTGTGAAAATCAATTACTATAATAGACTTTATGTCTGTTACTATGAAATGTTTCAATTTGTAGTGGAAGTAACGATTTCTTTCCGAATATTTGTTTAGTTATTTATATTTTGAATATTGAATTTTTGTCATGCATTACTACACTCGGCTAGACCTATGTATTTTATGAAATCACCCGTAACTCAAAAATATAATTTCATCTAACACAATTTGTTTTAATTATGACGACATATTTTATTAATGAGGCTCGTTGAAAACCACTACCTTACGATAAATGTGTGACTGACACGGTCTTCTTATTACACATATATTATTTGTCATGAATATTATTTCCTGCAGAAAGAAAAAATTCTGATCGTATTTTTGTCAAAATCTTGCGCAAGTCTTTGAATGCTTGTTGCTTCTAAATGACGTCACTATTTTGTATAAAACTACATTACATGCGTGACATATTCCAATATTTACACGTTATATTCTAGATAATATGGCAGCAAAATATAATCAAAGCTCTACATCTGTGAGTTAGATCAGTGAATTAATAAAGTAATGCAATTTCTTCTTCATTTCTATCATAGAATCGAAATAGATCTAGTAATTCTTCGGCTAAACTCATTCAATTATCAAAGACGTTATCTTGGCTTCTACGTCATTCTGTAATAAAAGAAGGCTTACAATTTCAATCTGATGGCTACATATTCATAGATGATGTACTTCGACATCACTCATTTGCTAATAAATATACAATCGATGATATTCATCAATGTGTGGCGATAAATGAAAAGAAACGTTTTGGTCTTAAAATAGATGAAGCAACAGGAAAGGAAATGATTCGTGCCCATCAAGGTCATTCGTTAGAAGAAGCTAATGTAGAGATGAGAGAAATTGTAAATCCTGATGAATTTTCTACCATAATACACGGAACTTACACGAAACACTGGCCATCGATTATGGATAAAGTATGACAGGCAAACTGGTATTTTGAATTTTTCTATTCAAAATATGTAATTTTAGGGATTATCGAAAATGAATCGAACGCATATACATTTTGCTCCTGGACTACCGAAAGAGTCTGGTGTTACTAGCGGTCAGTAGAATCGTTCGAATTTTCATTTAAAGAATATTTTATTTATATACTAACAGGGATGCGAGGAAGTGCTAATTTGTATATTTATATCGATTTAGAAAAAGCATTGAAAGGTTAGCTTCAAAACTTTGAATTTCACTACTTTCTTTTTATTGGCTATTCATTTTATTTGCAGATGGTTTTAAATTCTTTGTATCTAGTAATAATGTTATACTTTGTCCGGGCGATGTAAACGGTTTCTTGCCAGTCCGTTATTTCCGTTCAGTTGAAAATCGTCGTGGTGAAAAACTTCCGATACCTATTGATTCATTTAAAACAAATGACTCAGCATGATTAATTTTTATTTGTTCTGTTGTTTACTCATTTTATGTAACTAACAAGAGTTCGAATGCAAGTAAAAGCTACCATTTTTATTTTCAAGAGATAGTACTTTTCACGAATACAACACAATGATATCGATACAGGATATTGCGTTACAGCAATATCAAAATTTAAGAAAAATAAATTATGCATGTTAATTTTTGTTAAAAAATATTCAGTATTAATTGATCTCAAACGAGATTTTTTAAAGTATTCAATAAAACTGTTTCCATAAATTGTGTGATCAAAGCTGAGCTTAACTTGCAATATAAATTTCAACGAATGGATTGGACGCCAGAAATTAAGCGCTAGTGCAAGAAAAGAATGTCTTGCTTCTTGATAGTTTTTCTCAATTCATAGCAATATTAATACTGATCTAATCTGATACAAATGTGACATAATGGACAGAAACAGATGACACTTTCTTATTCGTTTAATGTGCATTTCTTCTGCAATGATTTCTTTGAGACAGATAAAGCACTTGCAAATCTTCTTTAAAATTCATCCTTTTGATTGTACTCAAATAGCATGAGTTTGACTAAAATCAATCGATTCTGTTCCCAATTACCTTGAACACAAGCTTAAAAACAGTTTCACTTTTCTTTAGAATTTTAATAATATTAATCTATGGAAAATAATTATATTCTAGAAATCTGAGATATGACAGCCTTGACATGATTATAGAACGAGTTTTCTTCCATATAATTTCCTCTCATATTTTACAGTTATAATTAATTTTGTGCATACGATCTTACTGTCAAAATATAAGACACAATAGGCACTTTAAATATTCAGATAAAATTATATAAGCTGCTTCTGAGAGGAGAACATCGGAAAATCATGAAACTTATATAGGGCATTCCGCACCAAATAAAGCTGTGGGTTTTCCGGGTGTTTCCGATCTATTTCTTAATATTTCCAGCATGAAATAGCTGGAACGCATCATAAGAATGCTCAGACTTTTCAACAAGAAGTATCGCTTCCGCATTTCAATGGATTTTAAGTGTTTTTCTGTTCCATATGCCGAGTTTTCATACTGATTCAGGCAAGACTTACTTGATTTTAATGCCTGAAATAAATGATCAGGATAACTACAAGGACGAGTTAACAAAAACTCAGCATATTCAAGCACAATTTACTTGACAATTCACCGTTCAGTATTAATTGGTAATTTTTTTATTTTTAAATATAATCAATCACCCATTTTTTTAAAAAGTTGGCAAGGCTTTGCATAAAAATACCAATATCTTTCTGATTTACATAAGATTAACGTTTAGTTTCTTATCACGATGAAATTACGAAATATTTCCATGTAGCACAATTGATGAGTAAATGCAAAAATCGAACGTATAGCTCAATTGAAGAATGAATCAGTTTCTTTGGATTGTCTGTGACTCTATCTCAGCTAAACGCAATAATTACGAGTCAAATGTACTGATTTGCGTAATTCACGACTTACAAAGTAGTATTTGTTCTATATGCAAATATGTGTTAGAAACTAAGAAAATTTTTGTTGGCTAAGAGATACAATTTAGTAAATAGAGATAAGATAATGACATTATCAACCTACGAGAACAAGCTTTTTATTAATTGCTAATTAATTACTATTAATGATATCGATTTAGAACTGTAAAATGATCGACCTCAATTTTATCATCTCATCAGCGACGTACTATTTTTGGTTAATTGAAAGATTTTTCGGAAGCATCATAATTGCTTGGTGAAATTATAAAAAGTGAGAAAATTTTTTGTCAATACTTAAAAATGAATTTCTTATCAACTGAAATGATTTTAGTTAGTGCACGAGCAATATAGCAAGTAAGCATTATCTATATATTAATCAATAGATTATGTTAAAAAGAGAAATATTATTTTTTCGATAATATTCTATTTAATTTTACATCTGTTGTAAACAATTGTGGAGTTCTAGTTTTTTTCTTTGTTGTCAATATTTGATTGAAATTATTATAAGATAGTCATGACATAAGCAAAACTACAAATTCCACACCTCAACGGCTTACATTTCTTCCGTTAGACTATTTCATGACTGATAAATATCATTACGAATAGTGTTTAAGGCAAAGAAAATAGACGTTTTTTTAAAGTTTTGTATTTTGCATTAGATTCAAGTTGGCAAGTCTAATTAAACTGCTGAACATGAGATTTCTTTTATTGTAATGATTTGAGATCGGATGTTAACGAATAATTGAATTAACTATATTTAACATAACAACAACATTTTTCTTGTCATTCAAATGTGGACATAGTGATTTCTGTTTGGGTAACTATAGATACTTTTCTGAAATTTAATTTTATTGAGACATTTCAATTTATTTTAAATATAAATTTTTCAGAAAAACAAATACAATTCATGGTAACCCCAGCCAATCCCAATGTCATGACAACACATTCTGGATGATTAGTATCATATGAATAGTAGAACTTGAAAATCCTATTAACGTCGACGACGACGAATAACTTACTTTATTTTAACAAAACGCAATAGTCTTTCTAAGTAGAAAACAACAAATGCTTGAACCTGTAAACAATATGAAAGACAAAAATTTGTACCCAAATGCATTCGAACATTGAGCAAATATTAAACATGATTCCTGATTACATGTCATACGATTACATTGTAATAATGGATTTATATTAACAACGAATTGAAATGTTGGTACACAATTTTCATTAGCGTCTAAACAACAGTCACAAGTACATTCTTTTTGTTCACTTTGATTTGCCACGGATGTAATAGTTTGAAAAAGATCGATGAAAAATAATATAATAACGCTGGTTGATTGTATAACTTCCTATTCAACTTGATTAATGAGAGCGCCTTTGACAATTCGCTTGTTTTACTCATAAATAATAAATTATTTCTATTTAAAACTCGAGAAAAAGGTTATACCGAAACATTAAGACTATTTGTTCTCAAGCAATTTAACGTGAAGGCTTTAGAAACTTTTTTAATTGATCACAAGCCCTTATTTAAAATTAGCGTTCACTAACAAAATATCTCTCAAAATGTCTTAGATAGTTTATGACTATGCGATTTATATAAGAAATGCTTGTAATTCTATTACATAGAACCCTAGACAAAAAGATATTTATAAAGATCAAGAGAAAAAGCAAAAATTTCCTACATCGAGGGAATTCATGTCGCAGTTTTCTGCTTGGCAATAAATTCCAAATACTTCGTCGTACTTCAATATCAGTGAAGTAGAATCAAGTATTTAAATGGTATTGATAAACAACATTCAATACAATAAATTCTAACTAATATGTTTCGTAATATAAATTAACAGGTGACTTTAAATAGGGAAACAGTTTTGAAGGACAGACTTGAATAACACCTAGATTATAGTGAATTGTTAACGATTTTCTTTTCAATCCGTTATATCCATATGTACATGTCCCAATTTCATGTATACGGAAACAGTTTTTGTAGGTTTTTAGTGCGACATACGAATCCACACACAGGAATCTCTTTTTGCTTATTGATATTTGAATTTTGTTAGGTTTTGTTTGTTAATGCAAAATATACAACACATGAATACATGCGAAATTCTACTTGTGCTTACTTTCGAGTTGATATAATTTAATAAAATCTTTTGTGTCAAAACAAAATTTCGTTACTTGAGAGTGTAAAAAAGTGATTCCTACAAATATATTTTTTTCTTCGGTATGCCACTGTTTATATTTCTTTATCATGAATTATTCTTTGTCATATATTTGCTAGCAAACATTTATACATGTATCTAAACGTTATCAACCAATTGTCTTATCTACAATCTTATATCGAACAAAAGAATATGTACACGAAAATAATCGTTTTTTCTTACAAGTCCTTCGTTCTGAAGCTTTTCTTACTTGCACATGCGAAAGTACTTACATATTAACAAAGAAATTCCCCACACCCAAAACAAGATTTATATATTCTCCCTTGTGACGACAGCTTGCGTGTACTTGAGCACATTTCCATTCGTACTAATTTTGATATGCAACAGTCTTTGACATTTTCATATATATCATGCTTGATAATTTATGTGTATGTGCGAAGAGTACTGTCGCGTAGTTAGTTGTGTTCTTTTCTTTCTTAACCAGCTAGGACTAATCAAAATAATTCTCCAGGTGCGTCTATTCAAAAATTTATTTTTCAAATATTAACAACGAAATTTCGGTAAATTTCGTGTGTTTAGTTTAATTAAGTTCATTTCTAAATGACAGAAATCTTAACTAATATCTGTCATAGGAAATTTTCTTCATAATTATTTTCTCAATACGTTTGCCGGTTGAGAAACATTTAATAGATTCTTCATGTGATTCAAGTGATGTCAACAGTATTAAAAAAAGAAGTATTCGATCAATTCCAGGTTCTGTGAAAAACATTTCTTTGTCTCCATTCGTATTCACTTTTTTAATTTATTATTTAGTAGCTGTTGACTACTAAAGCATTCTTCTGTAGAATACATTTTCTAATCATATCTTTTTGCCAGTAAGAAAGAGACAGAGAAAAAAATAAAATCGTTTCTTTTCCTAACAATCAACATGCCAACAATGTTAATACTAATTGGATAAGGCAAAAAAGAAACAAACGAAAAACAAAATCAAGTGAATCTCAGTCGAAATATATACAGCGCTTGTTTTTTCTTTCATTATATTTTGGTGTTGAGGTATGTTACAAAAAAGTAGAGAAAACTAACATTGCACTCATTAGTATCATCGTAGTTATTGTGATGATTTAAGGCAAAGAAGAATACTATTTATGCTTTGCATTTTCTATGGCGGTCATTCATATTATCTTGTTATTCGTAGCGTCAGCCATAAATAAAAATACAGGATATAATAAGAATCTCTCGGTTATTGTTTTTCTTATTCTTACTATATCAGTCCTAATAAAGAAAACAATTTCTCATACACATCTTGAGTTGATGGCAACATTCTAGTATCATAGTTTTGTTTTTGCGAAGTTATTTCACTGCCCACAAAAGATTATGCGCTACGATGGATGACGATGTGTATGATGTAGTTTGACGTACTAACAAGTTGCCAAATGCCTGTTTGTCTGCCTAACAGAGAAAGAGAAGAAAAAAAGAGAAGGAGAGACGAATAAGAGTGTAACTACACCGATTGATTTTTTTCCCGGCTCAATATTATTATTTGTAACAAAAAAGCAGTAGAAGCGAGAAAAAAGCGCTAGCGCAATGAAGTGTTCGTCATTGATGATGCAGTAACTTCATCATTCATACCATAAAAAAAAAAAATAGGACACGAAACAAGAATGACACGAATATAATGGCAAGTACTGCGTTCTTTTATCTCTAAAAAAAAACAAAAGCGCTAAACAAACTTTGCCCTTTTACTTTCATAGTTGTTCATTTGATACTTTGCATACAAAATTAACTCTGAGAACATTGTTAAGAATCGGATCATCGTTGAAATCAACTCTTGTTATTTTTTTTTTATATGTCTATATATAGCTAAACGAGATTCTTTGATATTGTTATACTATATTGTACTACGTAGTTAATTCGATAATGGCTTATTCCTTTCTGGATAAAATCGAAAGATATAACATATGAATGATTAGTGATCCAATACAAAAACACAAAAGAATCGAAGAAAAAATATAAATACTACGATTCTTTGTCGGCAAGACAGTAATTAATTTTTCCAATGTAATTCACTTTTGAATAAAAACAAAATACGTCATCCCAACTAAACAAGATACCAACACATACAATTATACACATTGTTGGCATTATTATGTAAGACAATTATTATCAGAAGGTTAATTCAATGTTTATACTATTTTTCTTAAGAACTTGGCTTTGCATACATGAGTTTTTTATGAGTATGTCTCTGGTTAATAATATCTTAAATTAAGTGCCATGCGTGTTCAATATCTTCTTTATTTGATTGATCTATGAATACAAAAAAAAAACAGAATTGAGTTTATACGCAATCAAGATTAAAGCGTCCTTCTCTTTCATTCTTGTTACTAGCTCTTTCCTTCTTTTTATCGCTATTTACTGATCAATTATGGGTAGTTTTTTATTTTTTTCGTTTTTTCCTTCTACTACACGTATATCGTACAGGTGATGATATGCTCTTTCACGTCCCTGTTCTGTTCACTAGTTTACTTCAGCCTATAGGTAAAAGTATGCATGCATAAATAAATATACGTATACGAATACATACCAATCCGAACTGAATATATTACTCATCATTGCATCTTATTGTTTACAATATTTATATTTCTTCGAATTACATTTATCCTTGATCTACACACATATTCAAACGTTATCTCGATGTGCCAATCGATGCAATCTTATATTTGATTTTATTGCAATAGTATTATAAGAACTGTCAATGAAAATAACTAATGATTAGTTAATAAAATATGAAGAGAAAATTTTCAGCGTCAAAATAAATAACAAGAAAATACTTTCGATGGACCAAATTTGAAACTAGCCGAAAGAAGTAAGAAAACGAATGCATGAATAAAAGACAAGAAAAATATGGAACAGCAGTTCTTGGGTGAAAATACTCAGATTCTTTTCATCTGAAGAAAAGAGAAAGAGCCCTCATACAGCTAAAACGCATAAAAATATTTTTCTTCTCATCACACTGTTTTTCTTTCTATGCGATTATAGCTTATAGAATAATGTGTATTTGTCATTGGTGTTTCAAAAATATATGTCGGCATCATTTATTCACATTTTAATGTGCTGCTTTTTTAAATTGCTTAAAACAACATTTTCTGCGTCAACTAGCTAATCAGGTAGTTTGTTTTTTTTACCTTGAAAGGAAAATTATCATCTACTTCGACTTCAAACAATTTTTTGCTTTTTTTTTGCTTTTTATTGATACGTGTTCATACACGTGCAATATTGACTTCAGAACTATTCTATAGGCAAATACACTCACAAGTATATTTACGAAGTCATTTTTTATTTTTTATTATAGAAATCGTTATTGACAAATCTTTAATTCAAATATATATTTTTGCTTTAAATCCTAGTTCTACATGACCTTTGCCTGCTCTTATTTCTAGACTTAAACATAATGATAATAAAATGACACGCAATAAAACTGATCGAAATTATTCTTCATCTGCTTCGACAACAACCCATACAAGCTTTAATGATGATACTTTTGCTAATTTACCTGACCTTTCCAAGTTAAAAGATAGTGAAAAGCAACATATTTTAAATGTTTTGGGACGCGATGAAAATCTACGCAGCAAACATTTATCGCGTTTTATGTACGTAAATTATGAGATATTTATATATTACAATATATTCTTATGATTTAGGCAATTAAGAAAAGAAGTCAATGAACTTGAACAACAAACTCAGTCAAAATCTTCATCTGCATGTGCTCGATGTCACACAGAATTCGGTTTCCTATTTAATACTGGTGCTATGTGTCCAAAATGTAGTGAGAGAGTTTGCAAGCAATGTAGACTTTTGTACAATGCCAATGATAGTGAATGGTTATGTCAATTGTGCTGTAAACAAATGTAGGCTACTAAAAACGAAAAAGATATTCCGACGCCGGGAATCGAACCCGGGCCTCCTGCGTGAAAGGCAGAAATCCTAACCACTAGACCACGTCGGACATGTCTATATGTTCAATAGAGAATTTTTTTGATAATAATACTGATGCTATTGTTTTTAGGCAATTATTGAGCTATTCTGGCGAATGGATATATAGTAGTCGAAGTAATCTTCGTAAAGATTCATTAACAGCATCAGAAATCGTACGCAAATCGCTGGTACCCTCAGTTTCCATTTCAAGTTAGATTTCTACATTGGTTTATTCTAATGAAATTTAGTATTGTTTTTTGTTTTTAATTTTAATTTTAATAGATCTACATGAAATATCGAGTTCGGATACTGAAACTGAAGATGCTATTGATTTATCTAGTAAAAGAAACTCATCGGATCAACCAAATAAACCTAATCGAACAACTCTAAATAATACAATTGACCGAATGATTGTTCCAACTATAACAGACGAAGAAAAATTGAAATCGCTCAAACGAAATGCCCAAAAACGCTCCGTTACTGTTTCACCAACTCGACATATATCTCAACCACCTCGTGAATATATATCTACAAATACAATACGAGCTGGTTCATCAGACGATTTAGATTCATTATTTGATCAATCAATAAATTATACAGATCGTACATCTTCATCTAGTGCCTTTTTGAATGCAAACGATAAATATAGAGACATAAGTTCATCAACACCAAAACGAATTCTTTCATTATCAAAATTAAACAATCAAAACGATGAAATCAACAATAATCATATTAAAAGACGACCAGTAGATTGTGAATCTGTTACATCATCCGAATGGGGCGCAGACTCAGAAAGAGGTGAATCCATTGTACAACAACCGGAAACTTCAAAAACGCGTAAATAAAGACAATAAAAATAAAAATATCCTCTTATATTATTTTCTAGATGGTTCAAAGCAAAGTTTATCATCGCGAATGCATCTTGGTGGTTCGATTCAAAGTTTACGCGATGTTGTAAATCGTATTCAAAAGCATCATCTATCGGCATCACATAGATCAATAAATTCTCAAAAGAAACCTACATCTGATGTCCTAGATACAGTATCTTTATTAAAACAGGATGAACAAAAGTCTTACTCAGAACTATCAGATACAACATCTCTAAAAGTACCTGACGAACAAAATAAATCAAGTATGTATCCGACGTGGTCTAGTGGTTAGGATTTCTGCCTTTCACGCAGGAGGCCCGGGTTCGATTCCCGGCGTCGGAATGCCTTTTTTTTCATTTATTTCTCTATGAAAGATATTTTTTGCTTTGCGCCTAATGACATATCGATTAGGTATATTTAATAGACATTCTGAGTATTATCAGAACTACATACATGCAAAATAATGTATCGTATATTAACCATCTTTGGTCAATATTATTCAAGTTGCCAATATAGATTTTGTATCATTTTTTTGCTTATTAGAAAATATTTTACCGTAACTGATTGAATATGATTTTGCTTTTCGATATACATAATGATAAAAATAGAACATATATTGGTGTTACCTAAATAGTAGTTATCAATATTCAAAAAAAAAGAAAAAACTTCAAACGATTTATCCATCGTCGTTATTATAATATATAAATCATCAAGTTCATAAATACAAATATCTTCACCCCGCCGGATATTAATACTACATAAAAAGAAACAGCAACAAAAAAGAACATTTTTGACAAAGCAATATTTTGTTAAAAAAAGCAAGTGGAAACGTGTCTATAATATGTTGTATATTGATCACACCGATGATAGGTGCTATGTGAATCATATGTTACGCTTGAATGAAGCTCGCTGAAGTGATAGCAATTACGCTTCTATAATGCATATGATGTGAGCAAAAATTCCGTCATTATTTATTACATAAAAAACAGCAACCATAAAAAGAGATTCTAACTGTTTATTAGACATATTTTCATATATTCATGAGAAGCATTGACACGTTCCTATTGAAGCATCATGGCGGAATTTTATTACCATAAAAATGAACAACAAACTAAATTTTCCAATCAATCAACACCAGAACTATCGTCTGTTCATACAAAAAAAAATAAGAATTCTCCGCCTATGAAGAAAAATTTAACTGATGATGACAATAATAATGAAATGCATAAAACTACCTCAACAACTCAAGCTGTTCCATATCGCGGATCAAAAACATCAGATCAACAACAGGCGACATATAATCAAGTTTCCCGCACATTGGTTGATCAACTGTCATTAACAGAATCGTCAAATATGAATATTATTGTCAATCAGTCCAATCAAACGCTATCAAGTTGCACTGATAAGAATAGTAATAAAGATGAATTATCAACAATTAATGACGAGCCAAAAAACTCAATAACAAAACTAATAAAAAGAAATAAGCCAATAACCAAACCTAATTTACGTCGACAAGCTAATATAAAAGACAATTCAATATTAAATGAACCATCGAATGCTCAAATATCGGTAAATCATTACAAAACTAAATCTGATAAAGCCAAAATACCAATTAAAAGAACTGAAAAAACAATACCTATTTTCATTCCACCAAAAAAGTCATCAACATCATTATATCCTTTTTCTGCCTCTCCATTAGATGATTCACTTCAAAATAGACAAAAATCTTGTTTCAAACAACCAAATAAATTTGCTGAAAATAATAATTCGCTATCAAATACAAATTGGACAGAAGCTCTATCAACAAATCTATTACGTACTCGTATGCAATCATTGGGTAGTTCATATGATGAAAATTCAACTGATGAAAGTGATGATGAAAGTTTATTCATACGACATTCAAAATCTAAAATCATAGATCAACAAGTCAATTCCTTTATGCTACTGAATATCAATATTCCATCCGCCATATTCATTACTGATCCATATGGACATTCATATAAATTTAATCCAGATACTGATACACAAGAAATCTATGATTGTGAAGAACAAAGTTTTGATAACGATTCGAAATTAACTGTTATAAGTTCATTGAGCTCAAATAATTCATATGATACTTGTTCACCATCCGAAATTGTAAGCAATACATCAATAGCATTACCGTCTCTCGAAAAGCATAGATTACATAGTATTGGCGAAGAAGAAGAAGATGGTGATCAAAATTCTTCGAAAGAATTTAATCGTAATGAAGTATCGAATCGAGCACGTGAAACAACATCAAACAAAGAAAAAAATAAAGATGATAGTGATGCAACGAAGGTTGACACTGATAAAGATTTGCTTGGCAGACGTTGGAGCGATGGAAATACTGACGATGAAAAATTACAAATTACAACATCAATAGTAAAAGCATCATGTTCAACCTCCATAGCAAAAGCACCAAGTGCAACATCTATAACGAAACAAACAGTAAATTCACCAGTTAAATTATCTTTAAAAAAATATCTTCTTATGAAATTACATTTGGCATCATCAAGTAAAGATGATGAGTCGAATATGCCATCGCAAACAATAAATCCACCAAAAAGGCGTCTAGTACGCCGTGCAGCGGACAAAACACGTTATCAAACTCATTAAAACATTCTCGCCTCGTCCCTCGCTCTCTGCTTGTTGTATTTTATTCCCTTTAGCAATATAAATTGACTTTTTCAGTTTTTTTTCTATTCTAAATTTTTGTGATGTACATTTATTTAGATTCTCGCACAAAACTATCAACAATTTCACATTCTAAGTCAAATAATAGTATTCATGAATCTTCAAGCACTCTCACAGCAAAAGAACCTATGCAAACAGAAGAATCAATCAATGATAGTACTCAATCAACAAATAATGCTTACCGTTACAGTAAAAATAATAATAATAAACCAACCAAAGGAGGAACACTTGGAAGTGTTGGAAATCTTGATACAATTGATAGCAATGATGATGATGATAATGATGATGATGATGATATTGATGGGAAATTTGAAAAAGCTAAATTAGTAAGTTCATAAAACAAAGAAATATTTGAGAATCATTTTTCAATAATCAATGATTAAATTCGTAAAATCATGAAACATGTTAAACTCTAGGGCTTAGGTAATCGTACAGCGTCCTGTATGGATATACGTGTAAGTTTGTACTGCATACTTACTTCGCCTTTTGATGCTTTTTAATACTCATGAAAATGATTTCTTTTTCGTTTTTTAATTTTTTCTCTATAAAACGTCTTGATTTTAGGGTTCACAAACAAGTATAAATAGTGCATTCAGCGAAAAAAAAGCTCGGTATGATCTCGACATATCTGGTACTATTGAACTAAAATTAACATATGCACTAACAACAGGTGCATTAGATGTTACAATACAAAAATGTTCAAATTTAGCTAAAGCAAAAAGAGGCCAATCTTCTGATCCGTATGGAGTTGATTTTGCATCTATAAATTAATCATTCATAATAATGCTATATTTTATTTAGTTACGTTAAACTTTATTTACTACCTGATCGATCAAAAAATGGAAAACGTAGAACATTAAGCAAAAAGAATACTGTTGATCCAGTTTATAACCAAAAATTTCGTGTAAGATTTTTTATTTACTTTTTTTTTTTTTTTTATAATAGAATTTTCAAAGAATATGATTTATTTTCATAAATAGTATCATGCAACTAAACAAGAATTAGAAACTCGTGTCTTATGGATATCAGTATGGAGTGAATCAATACTCGGACTAAATACTTTTCTCGGCGAAATAAATTTGCCATTGACTGGCTGTACGTTTGATAGAAGTGAAGAATATCCATTATTAGCACAAAAAAAGAAAAATGATGTAAAATTCTTTCGTTGTTATAACAGTACATTTATTTTATATTGCTTTGTATATAGTTAAAACCAATGCTGGAGCCAACATTGGATCCTGGTGAAATTACATTTCAACTAACATTTATAGAAAATCAAAGAAGTAAAGACATTGGAACATTACAAATACATTACATACAAGCAAAAGCAATTTTTTTTGGTAAAAATTTGCCTGACGTGTTTTGCAAAGGGTAAAAGCTTACTGTTTTTTTTCACATTATTTTTACTTTAAAAATCTATTTAATTTAAGTTTACTAATGCCTGATAAAATTAAAAAAAAGATTCCAGGAACACGCAAAGGTCCAACACCTAAATGGGATGTGCCTCTACGATGGGATGGTGTACGTCTTGATAATCTAGAAAATTCATCTATCGAAATAAGTGTTTGGTGTCAAGAGAGCTTTCGAAAACATATGTTTGGTTTCGTACGTCTTAATCTTTCCGCAGGGCATTTTGCAAATAAAGCAGTTGACTGGTTGGATGCAACAAAATTTGAAAAGACAGCTTGGGAAAGATTTATTGATAGACCAACAATCCTACATACTATTACACTTCCATTACGACCCCCAACGACTCGGTCTAAGTAATCTGCTGAACGTTCATAACCAGTGCTTTATTATTATAATGACTAGTACCGAAAGTGGACATATCGGTTAAGGATCTCAAAAACAAAAGAATATTCTATTTGTTCTCCTTTTTTTATGTGCTTATCATTCAAGAAGGTGCTCTCATTTTTTTGTAAAGAATAATATAAACGTTTCTCTAGTTTAAATTGTCCGAAAACTTCGCTATCTATTGAACTTACTCTTGTTGTTATTCATAAGTTATTTTTACACTACTATTGCTATCATTGATGAGCTTGTAAGCTTGATTATCTAAAATGAAAGAAAAAAAAAAGCTTTATACTTACTCGATAAATAAGGTTTTTTTGTGGCTATACTATTATTTGTTGTATTTTATATCGAGTCTCTTGATTATGCTGTTAGTAATCATTAGAATAACGCATGTCTAGTTTTATACTGATATTTGAGTGCAAATCGGATGTGATGTAAAGAAACCTCTTTACTTGTGCTCAAAGAATGAAAAGCATCATATCTTTGTAAAGAAGCTCTAAATTTGATTTTGAATCTATGTAGTATGATCTGATCTACTGCGACGATATAGAGAAATGATTTTGATTCAAGAGCAAACAATTAAACAAAAATTTCTACATTTTCTTGATGTGTAATTATATTTTGCGCAATGAATACAGTGTGAAGTTCTCACATTTTCTTTTCTATCACATATGTTGCATAAAAACGCACGAAATCATTCAAAAGCTTAAAAAATAGTGACGATCAGTTCAACAATTAATCGCATCACAATCGATTCTCTTTCATGATTAAAATTAAATAGAAGGTGCCCGCATGATCTACTTTCTAGCGACATCTTTCAATCATATTTATTTGCTTTATAATAATTTTCAACAGTCAAAATAATTTTAATTTTTTATTATATTTTAGCGTACTAATTCATGTACTGAAATAGTATTGGCTAAGATTCTAATTTGACATGACTCATGAGTGAGACACTATCTATATCTATAGTTTCAAATGATTAATTCAGATACTACATATTTTCTGTTTTCTTTGACTAATATTTTATACTGTCACGATCTTTGCAACTATCTAATTTGGTAGATTTTACTTTTACGTGTAATTAAATCATCGATTATATTGGTTGACCATGGAAAAACTGAAAGAATTATTCCATACAAAGACGCCAAAAGAAATAATGCAAGAAAATAAACGAGCGATTCGAAGTGCTAGACGTGAACTTGAACGTGAAAAAAATCGTTTAAATAACGAGAAAACACGAAATGAGAATGAAATTCGTAAATTGGCAGCTAAAGGCGAACAGGTAAATTTTTATTGAAATTGACATTATTAATCATTTCAAGTTGTTTTATCAATTAGAAAGCCTTGCGGTCATATGCCAAAAATATTGTTAGTCAGAGAAATCAAATAAATAAATTAGGTACTATGGATGCAACATTGTCAACACTTGAATCGGAAGCATCGTCAATGAATGCTCAAATGACTTTAGCTAATGTAATGGTTAAAACAACAAAAACATTAGCAAGATTAAATCGAATGGTTAGTTTTTATAGTTTTATTTCTCTTTAATATTGAATTTTTCAATATTTCTTTATTCAGATGCCATTACAAGATTTTCAAAAAACCATGCAAATGTTTCAGCAAAATATGACTGCTAATGAAATAAAACAAGAGTTAATCCGTGATGCTATGGATGGTGCATTTGAAGGAGATGAAGATGAAGAAGAAACGTAAGAAGAAAAAATGTCAAAAAGAAATATTCTATTTAATCTGCATTGATATTTTTAGTGATCAACTTGTCGATCAAGTACTCAATGAACTTAATATCAATGTTGCTAATCAAATACCTGGTAAGTTATATCATATAATATAGTACAGAACTGATTGATTGATTTTTGTTGTAGCCGCACAAAATGGCGCCTTAACAGGTCGTGTAGCTAATCCTGGTCAAGGACAACAAGCACAAGCAATATCAACTGCTGATGCTGATTTAGAAGCCCGTTTAGATGCTTTACGACGAAATTAAGTGATTATTATTTGTATAGACCATTATTCTTATTAAGACTCTAATGTACCGTCACTTTGTCGTTAATTTTCCTTTAGCCAGTTTACTTATTTTGTTGTTCTTTTGTCTATTATATATATATATATATATATATATAAATATACATATGAGATTTTTCTTGTCTATAATTCTACTCTATTAAAAAGAAAAAAAAGCGATATAAATATATGTGTAATGTATCTGAATTTTTTTCTTGTATGAAATCTAAGTAGATATCATTAACATGAATAATCGAAACATAATTGTCATTAAAATAATATCTGTCAATAGCGCGAATGGTACATGTAAAAATGAAATGTTTCATATTGATGAAGTTTTAATTGTCATTGACTTGTGTGTTACGTTGGGTTATTCAAGAAATATGATGATTGAAGGGAAAAACCTGCATGGTTACATGTGTAAAGATATTTGTCTTTATTGATGTTTGTTAACGTACTAACTAGACAAAGGGAAGAATTTTATTGAAATAGAAAAGTGTCTTTAGTTTCAGTTTGCCATCATATAGTATTGAAATTATATTGTTTCTTTTAGTTTTTCAGAGAAAAATTACCAACGATACGACTATGGTAGTTGTGATGATTAAAATAATCACTGGTTTATTTGATGTGACTATTTGAATAGTTATAATGAACCCATTCAACGAGAAAATGTCTCTCTCTACTACGCAATGATACCTATGTTTCTGATGAATTAGGAATATAAATGATTTATGTACGATTCGATTGCTCTATACTAAAAGAGCGTAATGCGAGCTCATTTTTCAAGATAAAATATATAGTTGATGAATAAGTAAGAATAAGACTTTATTGATACCAATGTGAATTTAAAAGTAGGAATGCAAGTTGTATTAGAAGATTGGAAAAGGCTAAAATTTTCATTATTATTGAAATATCTAAGCATCGAAAAATATTCATTTCAACTGTCGAGACAGAATATCTTGAGAGAGAACACTTATTATAATGATCTTTACACTATTTATTAACGTCATTTTTCAGTATAATCATAACATTTTATGCTACTTTATAAAAAGCAAGAGTGAAATTTACAAGAAACTGTTTTATTATCTTTCACTGTAAATCTAGTCAAACGAATGAATTAATCATCTTGATTTACATTTGAAACATCTTGTTAATAGATAGTTATCATAGAGATATTAACTTTACATGATAAGACATGTTTCTCACTGTTCATAGTAAAAATAAAAAAGAAGATAGATGAGTGTTGGAATTGGACGTACTTTATAATGTAATATTCGAAATTGGACATTCAGAAATTGCAAAGAAAATAATACATAAATGATTCTCTTAGCATTATCTGTATTGTCTATTTTTTCTAAATAGAAATTCTATGTAAGGTCTTGATCTTTGCAAATTAGTCAGAATAACCATATTACTAGTATCTATTTAATTTACTTAGGGACAGAGATAGATTCAATATTTTTAATAAGTTTATATAGACTATCAATCATTCATAATAGGTAAATCAGTACTCATCAATCAAAGAATAACAAAATAAAAAATCTTTATTTAAAAATACGAATGTTTGTTAGTATTATCAATTACAAGTTATAAAAATACTTGTTTCCGCAGTACTCATAATTGGATTGTATCTTATACTATTTCTTTATGTAATTGAATTAGATAATTATCTTAATTTATCAGATAGAATCAATAGTCTTGATGAGAATTCAAAAAGTAATTTCAGTGTTAATCATTGTTTCAACTATGAGCACTTTGTTTTATAGAATCTTAAAAATAAATACCTTTTAAGAAAGAAAGAATATAGAAAACGAGAAGTTCAGCATAAAAATTGTTCTACAGTATAGCCGGTACTGTATTGTTTAATGAACTTGCTTTATTATCCGATTTTTTCGCTGATGGTGGATCTTCTTCAGCTGCCTGTTCAAGTACTGAACCAAATAACTGCAATCGTTTATTTCCACTATCGGCAACAATAATTGTTCCATCAATTGTGATATCTAAACCACATGGGCGTTTTAATTCGCCTGGTTCACTACCTTCCATGCCAAAATGTGTTATATAAGTACCTTCAGGTGTACATATAACAATACGATGATGACCTGTGTCCGATATAAAAATTCGATCTTCTGAATCTATAGCTATGCCTGAAGCACCGCGAAGACCTAATCCATCATTATCAACAATAGTAAAGCATTCAACATATGTGGGTCTATAGAAGTATATATTTATATAAATATCTATGTTTGATTGAAAACAAGAAAAAAAACCTTTCTTACCCTTCAGCATATTTCGAAACAAAGCATAAAGATTCACCTTTACCAGTAAGACAAGCAATATGTTCTCCAATTTGTTGATGAGCAACTTGTATGGGAGCTATATTATTCTCTTTTGGATCATGTGAACGTAATTCAATAACTCGTTCACATATTCCTTCTGGTCGTAGAACTTTGATACAGTAATTTCCTCGATCGCATACATATAGATAACCATCAGTATAATCAACAGCAATACCAGCTGGAAAATGAAATTGATTTACACTATGGCCAGGTGAACCTAGTTTGTATTGCTGAAAATTATATTCATCTGTGAAAGTTTTATTTTGTTCACTAGTTTGATTTTCTTGTAAATCAACAGGCAAATACATATGAAGGCGATGATTAAAATGACTTGCAAGTATTATTGTTCCATCATATGCAACAGCAATAGCTGTTGGCTGAAATTTCGTTGTTGCTGAATCATTAATAGTATGTTGAAGTTTTCCATACATATCAAATATTTCCACAACACTTCGACCAACATCGCATGAATATATTGTGTAACTTTCATGATGAAGACATACATCAATTGGTTGTGTTTGACTTGTTATTTGTAGAGATATTATCTGTGTGCGTTCTTTATTTGAATAACGTTCATTTAAAGCTAATTCTTCACTTGTTAATTCGTGTGGTAATTGATCTGCCTCTACTAATTGTGGTGCTTCATCATTTTCTACTACTTCTTCTTCTTCTTCAACATATTTTTCTTCATATTCAGTTTCATAGACTTCAACTGGAGCAGCTGGTTTTGGAGTATAGAACATACTTAAAACTGGAAACCGTTGAACAAGACGTTCGAGTGTTGCCTAAATATAATTTCTATCTATCTCTATATATTAATATGCAAGATAAAAGCTACGTACACCGAATCCTTTCTTTTTAGACGATGGATCTTCATAATATTCATTATAATAACCACTGGTTACGATTCCTGCTTCATAATTTTGGCCTATGGAAAATAGAGCGAAATAAGAAAAAAAAACAAGCAAACGAAACGGATGTGGCAGAATATCTGTCAGAATAATTTTCAGTACTTTGCAATTTTTGTTCTGCCTTTTGTTCAAGTACTGTTGGTTTTATTGCTTGTTGCAGAGGTTTATGAATAATTTGATTTGATAATGATGGTTTTTTAATATCTTCATCAAATGGATTTGTTGATCGAAATGGAATTTTCGGTGCAGTATTCATATGATTTAGTTTTTCATAAACATCTGGTTTTGACTTTGGTTCAATTGATGTATTTACTGAATTAGGTTCTGTTTTTAAAACACTTTCATATTCATGGCCAAGAAGATCATCATCATTGTTGCTCGAAACACTCCTTTGTATTTTTGCTGACATATTAACTAGAAACTTCAATTATTTATATGAAACAACTAAATATTTTACCATATATAGGCTCGTCTGATTTATCATTTGTTTGTTTTAATGGATCGAATTCATCGGCCATAACTACCGTAAATTGCACTCTAATCGAAAATGACGACAAATATACATTTATGTACATATATATACATATATACTTTTATATAATATAGCAATATCATGCTTGTATAATGACTCATTCTATGTGAACAGATATTTCATATTCGTGCACATCGTGTTTTATCGACACACCTGAGCAAACACATTTTTCTCCTCATCGAAGGCAAAAGAAAATCGAAAGTTAATATTTATTACTACACTCCACTCCGTAGGCGTTTTTCAGAAGATCAAAATATAAATGTACGGGCCGAACCCATCAACAGCAGTTTCTGATGTATGGACTCGAGCTGCCGCTGCAAATCCAGGACCAATTCCTCTTGGTAGTGGCAGTGGTGGTCCAACACGTTTACCAACTGTAACTAATTCAAATTTACCACTAAATGCAACATCTGGACTAAACAACCGACCTCCACCGATTCCACAAACGCCGCGTACACCTTTTCCTTCAATTCAACAACCGTTTGGTCAAAATAATAGTCTAATATCGAATAACTATGCTACAGCTAATAGTGCACCATCGTTTAATCAAACGTCCATGAATTTAGTATGTAATTTATTTAAAAAAAAACCATAATGATTAATTTCTTTTTTAACACGATTAAAAGGCACAAAATCAAAATCAAAATAGTCAATATGAAGCTTATCAACGACGATTGATGCAACTTGAAGGTGAAAATGAAGATCGAAGAGCAGCTGTAAAAACACAAAAAAAAACATTTATTTATAATTAATGCTAAATGTATACTGTATATGTTTGATATAGACAATGAATCTTGCACAAATGGGTACCCAATTATTACAAGGTCAGATGGATGTTCAAGAACAAGTTTTACAATATCAATTTGTATAATAATGATTGATTTTTTCTTTTTTTCTTTTTGAATTTATATTGGTCAAAATTATTTTATAGATGTTAGAACAATGTATGGAAACGCTTGATCATCAAAATTTTATTCTAAACGAACAAGCTGAAGAATTAGCATTATTTCGAGCTAAAATGAGACATTTTGAATATCTAATGGATGCATTGAAACTTAGCAAAGGTACCATCGAACTTTTATAGAAAACAAAAAAAATTACTAATTGTCTGTCCGTGGTTTTTTTTAAAGAAGGAAATAGTCTTGCAGAAAATCTGTCTCGAGATTTGACTAACAATCAATTATGTTGTCGAGAGCCATTGTAAGTAGAAATAGAGTGGATTCGAATAATGATTTTGTTCTTTGATATTTTTGCTTAAGATCATTACCAGCCCCATCGACATCTCCTTTTTTTGCCGGTGGCCCGACGCGTATTACAGCTTCAACATTTCAGCCATTTAATCCTCGATATCGATCACCAAATGCTCGTGCAGTAGCAGCTGAAAATTTAAATAGACGTCGAAGTGTAACTCCAACAACTGCTAATCGTAATCTTCCTAATTCTAATGGAAGACCTACTCGTCGTTTCGGTAACAATAATAACAATAATTAATGGCACTAATTTTATTTAAAGTAAAAAATCACAAAAAAAGGCAAAAGTTGTGTATCAAAATAATCTATACTATATTTTATTGCTACTTTAAAATTAACTCAGAAATAGAATAAAAACAAAAGTTCAATTCCCTGAATAGATTTTTTACCAATCGGATAGTTTAAACTTTTGTTGAAATAGGATTTATTGATAGTATAGTATCTTGATGGCTGTTTGTACGATCATAGATTATATCAGTTGTAACATTATCATTACTTTTCAATCTTTGTCGCTTTATTAAACGATTTAAATATCTAAAATGTACTACTGTTATGATATTTCTGTTGTCGTATAATACATAACATTAAACAGATAATTATAATTAATACAGGTGATCATATCGAAAGGTAATTTTCTTAACGATAAAATATCGTAAATCGATTTCTTTGTTTTGCTATTTGTTGTTGATAAAAATATGAAACATTGTAATGTTTACCATAAAATCTGTAATCGTATGCATTTTTTTATAAGAATCAATACGAAGAATATTTCGACCAAGATGGGTGTGGGAGTAGAGTGGCGATACACACCCTCACCCTCAAGATTGACAATACGGAGGATAAGAATTATCTTTGATTAAATGCTTCTTGGTAGGATCACTTGGATTACTGACTTGTTTGAATGATCAATACGCGAATGAACCTTCTATGAGAAAAAATTATTCATCATTGAGCCTCATTTTGTTCACAAAATAATGGATACAATTTATTTTTATCAGTCGCTTTTAAAAAAGTTTCAGATTTAACCGCATCATCGAACCAAAAATTTTATTGAAAAATTGAATAAAGCTTACCTATTTGATTTGACTAGTTTATTTTCAAATGGCAGATCCTTGCCAATCAGTGTCAATACACGAGACATATTTATATTGTCTAACAAAGGAAATTTTCGAAAAGCACATCTATTCTTTATGATATCATTTATATGTAACGGGCGTACCACCATACTATGGTTCATCTATTTCTTCACGACCAATCGATTCCAAGAAATATTGAATTGGTTTGTTACTTGCTCATTTCTTCATTGTTGAAATAGTAAAATTTTGAAAATTTACAATATCATATTAGCAAGACTCTTGCAATCAAAAATAGAGGCCAACAGGAAGATAGCAAAATACAAAGTTTATAGATTTTATAGTTTCTTAAACAGATTCTCAGTTATTGGTAGCCGAATTGAATGCAGTTTATTTTTACAGTTAGCATGCCGTCAACGTGGTTTGAACGTAGGTAGTAATGCTCCTAAGATCAGATGCTAATGTATTGGTCACAAAAACGTCAACAGCAACTTTATGCAGATATTACCTAACTTCTTAACAGTATTGATAAGTGTGGATAGAAAAGATTTGTCGGATTCTTTTCGATCTATGTATTGGAACCAACCGATTTTGTTTTTCAAAACAAATGTAACAATCTAAGACGATCGATTTAGAACGAAAATATAGAATATGTAGTACGTATAAGAATGTAAGACGAACAAATGTCTTTCTATACACAATGATCTTTATACAATCTATTCTTATTCTCGAATATATTATAGAGATTTCGAAGTAGTTGTTTATAGGAATGTTTCATAGTCAAAAAAGAACCACACGAGTTTAACACAAGATCCATATATTTGTCTATCCAGTATTTAAACTAAATAAATGATGATGTAAAACTGGTAAATTATATAAATCCGATAGCTCTTTTTCATCAAACTTTCCCCAAGATATGTTTCCCTCTATGCACAGATGAATCGATAGCGAACAAACACTAATATTTACATAAAATTTGTCAATCGAGATATGACATATAACATCCCAGATTCAGGCAAGAATCTTACTTTGACTACATGATTAAGACAGATTGGAGCTCTTCGATCAAGAAAAATAAGAATTTGAATTGAATGAATCCTAACACATGAATTTATGTAGTATACGAAAATGGTAGCACGTTTTACTTTTCACTGATAAATCAACTCGGCATTTATTTTTGAAGAAGAATTCTTAAAGAGTCCAATAATCTGCCAATGATTACGTTGATCCCACAGTTAAGGTCCCATCGGCAGAGATGTAAAATAAATCATCGCTCTTTTTATTGCGTCTTCAACTTCCTGTTTGTCTACTGATCCATATAGTCTTAAAAATATTGTTTTTTTGTTGCATGAAATATTTTTGCCCAAAAACTATCTGGATTCAAGAAAAAATAATGAAATCGCCAAATATTACAACTGACACCGATCATTTTCTAAACATGTACAATGAAATACTTATACAACGATGTTTACGATATCATTTGTATTGGTTGACAGTTTACTCTAAAAATGAATGACATTTCTGATGATTTACAAAACTTTGCACGATCGATTTCATTATCAAGAAAATGTTTTTTCTTCCAATCAAGATTTTTATTCCGAATCTTAATTCTTTTTGGATTACGGCTATGTTAAGAAGCGAAGTTTCAGCATCATTCTCTTCATTTAATTGAACATTACACAGCGACAGACAAATCACTTGTTAAGTTGGTTTTTCTGATTATATTTTTTTCTTGTCTGTTTTTTTTCGAATGAATAAATTACTGGCGAATATAAAGAGTGGGAAATCAAAAGCAATTCCATAGGCATGACGCAAACAGAAAAAATATTGCGAGACTGTCACAAATCAAACTGAAGTGCATTCTGCTGTTTATTGTGATGATATTAGATCTTGTACAGATGATCTTAAAAATTCGACGCACTAAATTTGTCACTCATACCTTCCATATTTGAGGTAGGCATCGTCTCAGAGAAGCAGCACTTCCTCAAAAAATGATAATTATTCACTATTCAAAACGCAATTTTCTCATCATAATTTCAGTGAACACCATAGTTTTGCCACCCATTTCATTTTCTTTTGTACAATTATTATTAATGTGTGAAAAGCAGTTTGCTCATGAGGATGAAGCGATGGAGAAAAGACAAGGCTCTATTAGCGTGCATTCTTGTGATCTCGCATTCCGCCACCCTCGCAAAATGATCATTGACTTTACCATATGGTTATGTTTGTAAAGTATCAATAACTGCAAACTTTTGAAAGTTATATAACAGTAATTAATGCAAGGGGGAAAAAACTCATTCCGAGCCATTCGAATGGCTAGGAATGGATAGGAATGGATCGGAATGGCTAGGAATGGCTTTCAATTAATCGCTATGAATTAGTGTCTTGACGTAGTTCAAACTATACAAACACTTTAAAATTCATTAGAAACATGATTATCGCTATTGTCAAAGTGCTCTGACTAAAGGAAGCCTGTTGAAAATAGTATAATCATTTCCCAATATGTATCAGACTTTATTCATTTTCATCACATTATGTAGTTACTGGCACACATAAACATTTGTCATATTCATAATTACAAGTAATTACTAACAACGAGATTCATCATTATTATATTGATAAAATAATATTTTAATAGAATCAATTCACGACGGAGTCTCCCAAGCTCACCCCCACAGACTTCAATGGATCTTTGCCCATCGATACTGCACGGTGTTCTCTATTGAAAACATTGCACTATTTTCAGTGCGTAGTGCTTTTTTCAAAAGGTATACGCATTTTTTATATTTTTTTCCTTTCC
>CAJNYU010002723.1:143179-213280 GCA_905331475.1 Rotaria socialis
AATGCGTAGTTTTCAATCAATGAAAATCCATTGATTTTCAATGATTAATGCCACTACTTGTGAATATGCGTTAACTAAGTTTAATATTATGTAACTCGACTTCAATGAAAAGTTATAACCTTTAGAAAATGACAAGGTACTCAAGACAGATACAGTAATTTATGAAAAATAATACTACATGCGAGTAGGGGTGGACCATTTACATTAATTTTAAATTAAGTTCAATATCATGATTTAGCGATAAATTACAAGTATGAAGTGTCAGGAAGAAAAAACATCTTAAGTTTCATGTTAACTGACACTAATTCAAAGTCTCATTTAGAAAAATGGTCCATCCCTATTTGAGAAAATTTTAGAGTAGCTAGGAATATATTGGAAAGAATATGAATATTTTGGCATGGCTGAGAATGGCTAGGAATGGCTGGGAATGGCTGGGAATGGCTGGGAATGGCAAGGAATGCCAGGGAATGCCAGAATGAGTTTTTTCCCCCTTGAATTAATGACACTATTTTTATTTTAATTAAAAAATCGCAAAAAAAAGCCAACAAGTCGCATCAAAATAATTTATACTGTATGCTTGTCTTTTTTCTACTTCAAAATTAACTCAGGCATAAAATAAAAAAGAATTCAATTCCCTGAATAGATTTTTTACTAATCTGACAGTTTAAACTTTTGTTGAAATAGGGATTGTTGATGATATAATATCTTGATGGCCATTCGTACGATGATAAATTATATCGGTTGTAACATTATCATTACTTGTTAATCTTTGTCGTTTTATTAAACGATGTAAATGCCTGTATGCACTACTATTTTGTCGTCTCTGTTGTCGTATAATACATAAAATTAAACAGATAATTATAATTAATACGAGTAATGATACTAATAGGTAATTTTTATAACGGTAAAATATTGTAAATCGATTTCTTTGTTTTGCTATTTGTTGTTGATAAAAATATGAAACATTGTAATGTTTACCATAAATCGTAATGCCTTCGCTAGGCAAAACATGACATTGTAATAAACGTTGTTCAAAGTAACATAAACGTTCTTCTTGCGCTAAAACATATAAACTTGAATTCGAATAACACGATGGTGTCATTGGCATAAATGATTTATCTATATGTCGATATAAATAACGTGTGCTACATGAACATGTATGCAGAGCTTTTGGAAATTTTACAAATGTTTTTAGATTTGTCAATGGTGAAAACTGAGCAAATACGCAAAAATGTTTATCATCATCAAATTGAAAATCAGTACTTTCATTTAATACAAGCATATTTGTGCTCATATGTAAAAATGCATATGGATCAAGACGAAGAATATTTCGGCCGAGATTTAATTCTTTTAAATTATATAAATTATAGAAACCCTCATTTTCAATTGTTGTTATACCATTCAATGTTAAATATTCTAATTGATTTAAATGTTCAAACATTCGCTTAGTAATATGTTGAATTGAACGTGAAAATATTTTCAATGATCTTAACTGAGGAAACTTTTCGGTTAGTTCACGACTATTGAATGAACGAAAGCCACCAATTGCATTAAAATTTTCAAGTTTTAATTCTTTCACTGTATCGAATATGATTGGAAAATGTTTTCCTTGTAAATGACGAATACTTATATCTTTTATTGAAAGTTGATAAACTGGAAAATTAAATGTAATTGATGACGACAAAAAACCGGTAAACGTAGGATTATCAATAATTAAATGATGAATAGAATGAGTATCGTAAAAAAAGTCAAATGGAATTTTTGGATTTGTATTATATAATTTTAGTTCGTAGCAATTTAATTTTGAAAGCGCTCCCTTCGTATAAACTAATGATGGCGAATTAAGAAACGATATCATAAGTTGATCCTGAGAATCTGCAAGATTTAATTCTTCAAATATACCTGATTGCGTTTGGACGATATTGACGAATGCAATAACATTTCGATTATTTGTTTTATGAGTTTTTTTAACAGTTTGACTTTCAAAATGAACAAAACGAAATGCTTTGGTAGGTAGAATTGGATAATTTGAAAATGTTAATGTACGGAAACGATAATAAAAATATTTAAATTGATCAAATGTTGTTAATTTTGTTTCATTTATATATTCACTTGAATATGTACAAAATAAATCTTGATTCTGTAATGATCTTGGTTTAGATAAATAACTCGTATCGATCAATGTAAAAAGTGGAAAATTTGTACATTTACACATATTTAAAAATTCACATTCATCACCACCATTCACATTAATTGACGATAAACAGATATTAAATGACAATATTACAAAGAAAAGATTGAAAAATTTTACCATGGTATAATCATCATCAATTACTATAGATTAATGTTTCTGAAAGTAAACGGAAAAAAAAGAAGCCAATGAAATATTTAGCCGTTGTTATGAATAGATACTATGACATGTAGACAGGCAAGAAGTCACTAAAGAAATCATGTGTTATACATCATAAGAATAATGTAAACAAAAGAATAGGTTGATGGACATTAAGATGCTCTCTTCTCTAAGTCTTTCTATGAACATTACTAGAGTTCATTTCCTGAGAAATCTCCATATGCAAAGTCTTTCTCATTACGATTATTTACCCATTTTCACTTTGAGAAGAAAAAGATACGAGAGAGCACACACACATATAACCACATTCTCGATGCTCTTGCATGTTGAGCACATTTTCTTCTCTTGTCGTCTGTTTCGTAATCATCTTCATTTTTGCGGCATACTCTCTCACTCTTTCTTTCTCTCTCACAGTTGTGCTCTTTCTTTCGTTCTTCCTTTTTCTTTCTTTCTTTTTCTTTTTTGCTAATACTACTCCACTGGAAAATGGTAATGTTGAACATTGCCGTCGTCATCGCTCCTATCGATCGGCGAATATATATATATTGTAAAAGAAAGAATTGACTAACTCTCGGTTACTTGTTCGTTCAGTTCTACGGCGCTTATCCAGTACACATATGCTTGACAAGCACTTGCACTTTTTCTTCGATGTTTATGTTCTGTTTGAATGGTAAAGACTTAAAAGACATCGCCATTATATTAGGATGCTCTTTATTGCATCACGCATGAACAGAAATATATGAGTCTTTTCGCTTTGCTTGATCTTTCTTTTTGCAAGAATGATTCGTTGAAAGCAGCAAGAGAAAAATAAAAGGTACGTCTGACATGTAATGCCAGTAACAGTTGCGATTAAATTATTTTTTCTTGATCGCCATTTACACGTAATTATCATGGGAAATAAAGAAGTAAATATAATCTTTTTGAAGAAGACAAGACACGCAAGTCTCATAAGATCGTACGGCAATTTTGACACTGATAATGAATTGAAGTCAAATAATAATCTATTCTCAATCTGATGCGTTCGGGTGAGCATGATAATAGATCAAATCACACTTTTGCCTAAGGAGAAAAAGAATGACACTGGTACGAAACGTGTTTTATCTGTTGTTTAAGAAATGGTTTCTCTGATGAGTATCACATCAGATTTTTATCTTTTTGTTACAAAAACGATTATTTATTTACAAGACCATTTATTGTTTCCGGTAATTATTTAGGCGGAACTACTAATAAAATCTTGCGTGAGTAGGCGAAATAAAAATAGACGCATGATGTAATTCTGCTGTTAAATTGAATATATAATTTAGACATTGTTCGAGCGCTAATTTTATTGTAAAAAAAAGTGGCCATAGAAAAATATTTCCTCCTTTTCTTATCATCGATAATTAAACTGATAAATATTTCTGTTCATATAGAACAGATTTACGTAGATTGCATAATGATATATGAAGTCAATTAATAAATAAGAAGATCATCAGTATGGTATCTTTTTGACTTTATGCCATTTTTAGATTACATACAGATAGAAAAGAAATATGTTGTTCATTTTTCATGCACGCCACTATTAAACAACCGATATTAGATCATCCAAATCGAATTCTTCCTTTTTTTTGTTGTTGTTGTTGAAAGGATTCTCATTCGTTGTATTACATCTACGTAATGGTGGGCATAAAAAAGGTGATGCCAGCTTTATATCAATGAGCTAACATATTAATCATAACTTGTAAATCAGATTCTATCGTTCAAATATTGATTAATATATCAAAACAGTAGTGCTGTGTTACTGCTACTTCTTATCGATTATTTTCTCCTACACATTATAGAAAAGTTAGAAATACTAATTTATCTTTTAGAAATTCTTTATATTCTATATGGTAGCTTTTATGAATGCTTCTCATATGACACCAAGGTTGTCATATCGCATTATGAAATTCCAATAATCTACTGATGATGAGTCTTATTGAATATTAAGACTCCATCCGTCAACTTAAGAATTCAATTGAATGCCAAAGAATTAGATTAGTTCGTGCATCTTCCATGGTTGACCTTGAAAAGTTTTTAACCTAACATTGTCTTGCTCAATTCTCCTGGGAAATCGTGAGATCTTGCATTGCGATTTCTTTAGCTATTATTCTCTGCCTTTGTATATACCTACATTATGCTAATGAGTGATTTAAGTGCTGCTAATTGATAATGAGTAAAACTATCTCTCTTTTCACATACTCCATTTGGTACGATCCAGTTTAAGACACGCTTCACTGGAATACAAAAAAAACTATAATTTTGCTAATTTCGATGAAATTTGCAACTATTTGAAAAATGATATTCTCGTCAAATTCCAAGATACATGCAAAAAAACTACGACAAAAGATTTTTTGTGTAATTGTTAGATACGCCAATAAATAATTTAGTAGCTGACTAGAAAATTCCACCGTGATGATATTCTATGGTTTTATTAGACGTAATCATGGTTTTTTATTTGAACAAAAAAGAATAGCGTTCATAATCAATAATGAACCTTACATCGTTGCCATGGATTCATCCATACAAAATGCTTTTCTAAAAGATCGGTCTATGGTTGGTGAACAGAAATATCCAACTAAAATGTATGAATGCCGGAACAGTACAGCAGCAGATGAAAATGACTGTGCTATGCGATGATGAAAAATAATGAAATGTCGTAATTTTTCTTGTTTTTTTCAAAAAATAAGAAAATATTTGTGTACGCCTACTAAATAGAAAAAACCTACCTGTGAGAAAGGTAATTATACGCTATAGTCATACATTCTGCATTTATTTTTCTTTCGTCATATTTTTCAGATATCAGCAAAAAAATATTTTGCTTTATTAAATTCATAGAACGCAACAACAGTATCTTTTACCTGACTAATATTTCCATTCATATTCAATCAATATGATGCTCATCATCAGTCTTTCAATATCCATCCTCTTCATTCTATGGTTTCTATATCAAAATAATATATTTGATTGGCTATGTTCAATGATTGTTACTTGTTCACAACGATATCGTTCCCACCGATATGCTAAGCGTATAATTTTAATTCGACACGGTGAGAGCCAAGGCAATCAAGATTCGAATATTTATGCAACAGTACCTGATCATGCTATTGGTTTAACTGAAAAAGGACAAGCACAAGCACTCAATTGCGGAAATGAACTAAAAAAGCTTATTGGAAAAAATGAAACAATATTTTGTTATGTTAGTCCATTTCGTCGTTCAAGGCAAACATGCGAACTAATATGTAAAGCGTTTCCAAACGAAAATCTTGTTCAAATTCGAGAAGATCCACGTATAAGAGAACAAGAATGGTAATACAAGATAGCATTATTATTCAAGTTTAAATATTGTTTTCATTTTTTCTAGGGGAAATCTTCAAAATTTAGCCAGAAAAGAAAAAACAACAGCAGAGAGAAAAATAATTGGGCGATTTTTTTATCGATTTGGAAATGGTGAATCAGGCGCTGATGTATATGATCGCGTTAGCTCATTTATGGACAGTTTATATCGTAAAATGGATTATACTTTAAAACCAAACAATAATATACTTATTGTTAGTCATGGCTTATTTATGAGATTGTTCCTAATGCGTTTCTATCGTTGGTCAGTAGAGAAATTTGATACATTGGAAAATTTTGACAATTGTGATTATTGTATTTTGGAAAGATGCGATCAAAGTGGACGCTTTATACTTAAAACAGAATTAAAACTTTATCCAGAATATAAAACAATAGAAAACCTACAAAATCTTCATGAAGAAGTTACTCCATCTATACATATGGCAAATATCGAAAAAGAAGAGAAGAAAAATGATTAAGATTAGTTCGTGTACGAGGAAACTCTATTCGAATAAGATACATCATCATTATTGAACATAATTTCATAGAGACCAATTACATAATTCGGTTTGCATATACAGTGCTGTGAAAAATTATAGAATCACACTTGCTTAATTTCAGTTGTTAGTTAATTGTCAACCAACTTAGGTTGCTTAGTAAACCAAATCCATTGTTTGTGTTACACATTCGGGTATGCTCTATTCAATTATCACATCAAATCTCCTGAATACTATCATTGGGTTTGAGAAGACTCGAGCTTATCGAAGTGAACCAGTTTTTACTTGTGAAAAATTATAGAATCAGTGTCAAAACGAATTCGATTATGATTGAAAGTGATATGTATCAATAGAGAGAGTCATTCAGAAAGCTTCAATCATGAAAAATTTGAAAACAAACATATACTCGAAATGAAAATGATGAGGTATTAATCAAGCAAAAATAGCTGAAAAACACAACATACGCTCAGCAATCCGGCTAGACTTTTTGAATATATATTATATCGTTCTTTTTATCGATGAATCCAGAGAGAGAACACATTTTGCAACAAAATGAGATACTCTGGAACTCTCTACATATCTACGTTACAGCAATAGACATGTTGTCAAAAATAGCACATGAAATACCTTTTTCAAGTCTCCATCAACTTTGTGAATTCTTATACTCAGGTTAATTGCGGGAAATAGTAACTAGCTGAAAATCACAGCTTATCATTTACTTTGATAGAGACTTAGGAAAAATACTCAATATTATTGAAATTCAAGAGGCACGTGGTAATTTTCTAGTAATTAAGACTTGATTAGAATCTCTTCGATCCCCTTGAATTTTTGACACCATACCTATTGCTGTAACGTAGATATGTAGAGAGTTCCAGAGTATCTCATTTTGTTGCAAAATGTGTTCTCTCTCTGGATTCATCGATAAAAAGAACGATATAATATATATTCAAAACGTCTAGCCGGATTGCTGAGCGTATGTTGTGTTTTTCAGCTATTTTTGCTTGATTAATACCTCATCATTTTCATTTCGAGTGTATGCTTGTTTTCAAATTTTTCATGATTGAAGCTTTCTGAATGCCTCTCTCTATTGATACATATCACTTTCANGATGGAGACTTGAAAAAGGTATTTCATGTGCTATTTTTGACAACATGTCTATTGCTGTAACGTAGATATGTAGAGAGTTCCAGAGTATCTCATTTTGTTGCAAAATGTGTTCTCTCTCTGGATTCATCGATAAAAAGAACGATATAATATATATTCAAAAAGTCTAGCCGGATTGCTGAGCGTATGTTGTGTTTTTCAGCTATTTTTGCTTGATTAATACCTCATCATTTTCATTTCGAGTATATGTTTGTTTTCAAATTTTTCATGATTGAAGCTTTCTGAATGACTCTCTCTATTGATACATATCACTTTCAATCATAATCGAATTCGTTTTGACACTGATTCTATAATTTTTCACAAGTAAAAACTGGTTCACTTTGATAAGCTCGAGTCTTCTCTAACTCAATGATAGTATTCAGGAGACTGATGTGATAATTGAATAGAGCATACCCGAATGTGTAACAGGAACAATGGATTTGGTTTACTAAGCAACCTAAGTTGGTTGACAATTAACTAACAACTGAAATTAAGCAAGTGTGATTCTATAATTTTTCACGGCACTGTATATGCAAATACTCGAACGTCGTACTCTTGCGTCTGAGTGTTATTTTTACACATGATTGTATTCATATTTCAACAGTTTTGTAACAATAAAATTGATGTTTATTTCTCGAGGATGATTGCGTATCAAGAGTGCAGACTTGTGCGAGTGATTTTCGGATATACAGTATAACCTCTCTATAGTCGACATTCAAGGGACTATGAAAAAGTGTCCACTTTACGGAGGTGTCCACTTTCGAGAGGTTTATCAATTTGTCGCTGATTAGCTACTATTAATGCTCAGAATCCTCGTTAAAATGACTTGCTTGATAGCATGCGACACATGACACGTTTTTAGAATATTTCATTTCATATTTTATTCCAAAACAAATTTATACATTAATTTATATAGAACGAATTTTCAAAAAATAAACTAAATAAATCACTTGATAAAACATAAACTATTGAAGTAATCCGTAAATAAATCAATTATTAAACTATCTTATTGCAAAATCAATTATTGAGTCGAATTCTTAACGTAAATGATTCAACATTTGTTGAAGTTTCATGGATGCTTTTGAAAAAGTCCGTTATACAACTGCTTTTAGATACTTTCCAATCAAGAGAAAGATCAGTCATTTTTAATTCAAGTTCACTAAGAAATACATGAAGTTCAGGTTGTTCTTTCCACGCAAATAAATATAACCGTCTTAGAATATCGAGCGCTTCGGACAGTTTTGGTGGTATTTCTCATCTATCATCATATTGTATCGTTCTATTTCTTCTCTACTCTCCCTTTGTTTCATTGTGACTAATCCACTCTATGTTTGCCTGCTTTCTTGTCCAGTTCGTTGAATTTTATTCAAATGAAAGTTTTCATGTTATTGCGAGCAATTTCTTTTTGAAATTCAATATGTGCTCATATGTATACTCAACTTCGACTGAGTGTCAAAATTATGAGTTTGGACAAGTGTCCACTTTAGAAAGGTTGTTTACAATGGGTAAGACCAGAAGGAGGTGTCCACTGTTCACATTGTAGAGGTTCAACTCCAGCAAGAATAGCTCGATCGGACCAGCAAGTGTCTACAGTAAAGAGGTGTCCTCATAAGGAGGTTTTACTGTAGTTATGTCTCTTGTAGGGTATAGATATATGACCGATACTGATAGTTGAAAACAAAAAGACAAGAGAATGCTGATGAAAGAATCGTATTGTTAATGGATGAGACTTGAACAAAATGTATTTTGAATTACAATATATTGAATCTATTCAATCGATGTTTCGCTCATTGTAATTGTATATCACCGAAATTTAACAGAGTAATATAAACATTCCCCGATATAATTCCGATCGATTCCGGTGAAAACCGCTTGCCTTTAAGTTACCCAGTCAGACAAGCGTTGAAGAAAACACTGTTTGTCCGCGTAAAAGTGCACACTTTAACGTTTCATGAAATTTGAGTTGTTTTTTCGGAAGATAAAAGATGCTTACGAATGACGACATCGAGAAAATCATTTGATTCGAAGCAAAAAAGCGTGTTTTAACGCAACGAAATGTGCGCTTTTTTCCAGTAAAAACATCTTTTCTTCAACGCTCGTCTGACTGCGTACGAAGTTTTTCAGTAAACAGTGTAAATAACTCAACTGATTTTTCATTTCTATAGCTACATCTCAGTATTAGTTAATGAAAGAAAATAACCTTCGTTACTTAATTATATTTGTCAATTCGATTATTTTAAAATTCAATTTTATATATTTCCACAAATCAATATTAAATCAAAAAGAGCACACCTCGGTTTCAGCAAAGTTACAGAAAAGAATTTGTTTGACTTCTAATAGAATAATGAGCAACAGTCTATTAGTCAGTAAAACTATGCTAGATGAATATTACGTTTGTAGATTAGATAAATTTCGATGGCAACACCTTACGACTGAATGATAATAGAATATTGTTTCATAATCGGAAATTTGAGACACATTCATACGTGAAGCAAATGTCAGCAGTCGGAAAGTCTTGATTAAAATATACTAACTCTAAAAATGTAATTTATCGACCGATAACATCAAAATAACGGTTTCCTATAATTACTTAGATATATCATTGCAATAAAAATCACGCAACGATTCCTATAAACAAATATTTGAATTAAAACAAAATAGATACTCCCATTTTGATTGATTCTTCAAATAAATGAATCGGAATGTCTATATTTGATGGCGTTATTTCAAAACACAAACCGATGTTTTTATACTATAATTTAATTTAGAAAAAGAAAATCATGGAAGGTAATTATCATATTGCAGTGGACAGTTAAAAAAATGAACTAAAATAATCATTGTGACAAAAGAACGTCGTTGTTGTTCATAGTCTAAATGAAAAATAACTCATAAAAAAATTATACTAAATAAAAAAACAATGTTTTTCGTTTTATTACTTGATCGATTTTCACCATTTCATCAATTAATTTGTTTAACTCTTGTTCATCAAGTTCAAGTAAAATATCTTTTGAATTCTTTTCGTTTGTTAATTCTAATTCCAGATTAACAAGCGGTAGACGACATTTAAATAAATGTTCATCGTGAAGAGCAATCTAAAGTCGAAGATAAGATAGAAACTTACGTTCTAATTCATTCTTACTCGAATATTCCAATCAAAATTTTTCAAACGATATTCTTCCATGTATTGACTAGCCTGATGAACATGGTATCGTTCGATATCATGTCGATAGTCGTTTACAAAGTTTAAATAAATCTTTTGCAAATGTTCAGGTAAATCATTTGTGTTTATCTAGTGAGTAGAAATTAACATCTGAAAACAATCTTTAAGTATATTTAATATACTTTGTCTGATGATGGATTTGTACTTCGAAGAAGTTGTTCAAGTTGCAAACGAATTTGTGAATCTGCATTAATTGTTGTTTTGAATGATGAATGACGATGAAAATATTCATCAAGAATATTTCGTAGTAGCTAAGCAGAATAATAATAATCTCTTGATGCTGTGAGATTTAATAAAAATAAAAATAAAAATTACTTGAATAAAATTATCTTCTGAAACTGACGACAATTCTTTTATTGCATCCATCGTAGATGAAAAATGTGTAAAAGATTTTTGAGAATAGGTTTGATGAGAATACATAAGATATTTAGTGGAACATAGATGTCAGGTTGTTTATTTTTTTGAATAAGATTGGTTAAAATAACGAGTCAGTAAAAAGGATTCATCTAAGCGATTCGTTCGCTTGATTATGTACATGCTGTTACTTCGAATATGATTTATATCAATATTTTATTAGATGGTAAAACAACAAATTATTTTTTTCAATAGTCTGATACATTCTTTTTTTCTCCACTGTAGTTTCTATGCAAAATTTTATAAAGCAGTGTAGATTACAAATTGAATAGCTTTAACGGGTTTCTTAGACGACAGTACAGTCATATACAACGTGTCATTAGTCATTTACTGCCATTGGGTACTATCCATAGAATATACCCAGAAACAGGAAAAGAACAGATGTGTCTGGTTGCCCCAAGAGGTATTAAGAGTTTTTAAAATCATTCATCTATATTAGTAGTTTAGTACGAAAAAACACCAGTATATCAGAAAAAAGAGAGCTTATCCCTATAATATGTGTAGAATTTGTAGTTTCAGAAGAAGATACACCATCGATAACCGAGCAAAGACGGGATAGAGAATAATTAATATTCAATCGCGAGCTCAGTATTTGCCATGATATCATTTTTGTATTTCGAATGATTATTTTTGGTAGACACTTCAAACACGTTCGGATGAGAAATTTATTTTTGCTAATAAAACGAATTGGATTGTGAACTTAGAATAACACTCGATAAAGTGATGATGAAATATTAAAAAAAATAAAACTGTGATATTTTATCGTGCAGTTTCATGATAGGGCACTAAATACAGGTAGCATTCTATTATAAACGTCTTTGATTTATCGTGTTTAGTAATGTTAAACAACATATTTCGTAAAATAAAAGACAATATGATTATGTCGTGAAAAATCAATAAAATAAAAGTATAGACTTTTTTTAGATTTGTCTAGTCTATATTAACAAAAAATACAATGTTCTCCTGTCTATGTGTGTTTGTTTTCTTGTTCCCGTTTGCCAATAGTCGTATACATAATCTTAAGATTATTGTAAGTTATCTTTTTCTCAATTCTCTTTCTATTGTTCATTATAAATACATATGAAATAAAAGGATGACAATCGTCAACAAATTTTATTAAGTACATTTGGATTTCTTCGCGGTGGTACAATGAATTTCAATGTTACAGATTTTACGTATGATAAAGCAGGTGTCGGTAAAGAGAGTATGGTAAGTTTGAAAAAAAGAATATTATTTTGACTTTTTTCTTCTTCTATAGTTTGGATTTAGCATTGCTAAAGCAAAGACTAGTGGTATCGCTGAATATTTGGTAAATAGAAAAATTTCGATTGATTCTTAATATTTGTTTGTATGAAACTATTATTAGCAAAGTCATTCAAGTCGATCATGTGGGTTTTATCAATCCGAAGAAGCAAATGAAATACCACATGCATATTTCAAGATCGATCATAAATCAGAAAAACCAAAGTAAATAATAAAAATTTGCTTTTAAATTTAAGACAAGATTATTTATTATATAGAATTACAATTATAAGACATTCAGTCGATTTCGATCTTCTTGACATTGAATATGAAACGCAAACTAATCTAGATCCATCAAATACTAGTGAGTAGAGAATATTGTTTTATTCATTTACATAATAATAATTGCTATATAGATCAAACATTAAAATCAAATGTTACAACACCATCCGTTAAAAAATTTGAAAAAAATGAAACACTTATAAATGAAATTCCAATGCAACGTATTGGAGATGCACTACATCGATTTCGATTTCAAGTAAAGATTTCAGTTTTTTTTATTGATTTTCTTAGTACATTTCGTTCTTTAGTTTCAAGTAATTGTCAAACGTAAATCTGAAGAAGGCCTATATAACTTATATTTTCATAATTGTTTCAATACAAATGATAGTCACTTAAATCAAAGGCCATTAAATATTAATTTAACTGTAAGTTGAATTAGTTGTTTGCCTTATTGTGCAAATCATTTTTGAATATTCTAGGCAATATTAATACAACGAAATCTTGATAATTATTTATCAGCTGGAGAAATGCCATTGCCTGTACTTTATTTTACTTGGGCTGTTATTTATTTTCTTTCGGGATTTTATTGGATATTTGTTTTGAAAACATCAAAGTAAGAAATGCTCGATCATCGACAAAGAATTGGCTTATTACTGTTTTTTTTTTATTGAGAATTATTTCTTCAGAGTTCGATAATATTATTTCACTGGTTATCACTGTCTTGTGATTTTGCATAAGATAGATAATGAGATCCGAGAACATTTTAGATTCCGCTTATGCAAATAGTCAAAATATGTTATTTGATTATTGTCATTATGAATAATATTTGTTTTTAATTGTAGACATCCGGTGTACAAAATTCATTATTTAATGTTATTTCTCGTTTTAACTAAAGCTTTGTCACTCATATTTCATGGTGTATGTTATTATCGTTGATAGAAACTAGTAATATATGATTTTTGATTTAGGTTAATCATCATTATATAGCAAGTAAAGGTCGACACGAAGAAGCATGGGCTATACTCTTCTACATAACTCATGTGTAAGTATGATGTAAGCAATTGAAAAACGAAAGAGAATTGATAGAACGAGCTTGTCTACTTAAATATAGCTAAAAACGAAAGGTATATCTCTTTCTCGTCTAGACGCGTACTTTTTAGCAAAAGAAAAGAAAACGAAAAGATGACATATCTCTGAAAAAATGGCACTCTAATGATAAAATTATTGATGATTCTAGAACACACGATTAAAAGCAAAAAAAATGAAAATCGTTCTTTTAAGTTTTCTGGGAAAAGTTCATTTTTCAAATAAATGCTCACAAATATTGTCAAAAGATTAATTATTAATTAAAAAATATTTTTTTACAAAGACTGACATTTTTGTTAGGAAAGAAGAGCTTGATATTTTGTTTGAAATTATATCTAGATGTGAGACTATTTTAAATGTTAAGATTTGTTTTTCTGTTTTCATTCATGCATTTATTCATATTAAGACTGAAATGATAAAGTAATAGATCATCAAAAAAATCCAAAGAATAGCCTATTACCTTATGTTAGACATATCTGAATGAAATTAAGGCGAATAATGAAATAGTTCGACATGATCAGTATATTGACTCCAGATAATTGAAAAAGAAATCTAGTTGCTATAATCAAAAAGAACTAAGTTTTTGGTTATTCTAAATATCTTTTTTTATTATTTCTCTTTAGTTTACGTGGCCTTCTTTTAATTGTTGCAATATTACTTGTTGGTACTGGATTTACATTTATTAAGCATGTTTTATCAGAGCGTGAAAGAAAATTATTTATTATTGCTATACCACTTCAAGTATATTATAGATTATTGAAATTTTTTCGAATATGTTTTGTTTATCTATTTTTTTAAAGATACTGGCTATTGTCGCTCAAATATTTTTAGAAGAAAAGGAAGAAAGTGATGTTGTTTATGCTACATGGAGACAAATATGTTTTATTGTTGATCTTTTATGTTGTGGCGCAATTATATTTCCCATTGTTTGGTAAACTAACAAAGCAATCTGAAGAAATAAACAAGTATTTATTTATTTTTCTAGGTCCATCCGACATTTAGAACAATCAGCTAGAACCGATGGAAAAGCTTTAAGCAGTTTAAGTAAATTGAAGATCTTTCGACAATTTTATGTTATGGTTAGTTTTATTGATATTTTAATCATGAAAAAGAATTTGTTTTTGTTTATAATTTCAGATTGTATTCTACATCTATTTAACTCGGATTGTTGTTTACATAGTCAAATTAACAGTCCCGTTTCGTTTTGAATGGCTTGAAGTTATTTTTTTTGAATTAACAACATTTGTATTTTTTGTATTTACGGCTTATAAATTTCAGCCAGCTATCAATAATCCATATTTAGCGTTGGCACAAGATTCTGATGATGAAATCGATGCTGAAATGGATATACCATTAACACAAAATCCAGTTTTTGAACAAGTTACAAAAGTTAATCAAAAACCTAAAAGAACGTTAACAAAATTATCACCCACAGATCCGCATGATTTAATAACACCTGATGAAGATGATGAAGATGGTTATCATCATATTCGTTTGAGTACTTCACATGTCTGAGCTTCTTATTTCGTTTTCTTCGTTGTCTTATATACTTTTACAGTTGAGTTGAAGTTTTTTTTTTGCATTTGGTATTTTAAAAATCAATAAAAAAATCAAATGCTCTAAACTGATCAATAGAAATATTTATTTGTCTGTACGCTATTGATTCCAAGGTTTTAACTTCTTCAATGAATCTATAAAAAATTGGATTACAATCAGACTATTGTATATGTTATATTAACGATTATTTTGTATTGAATGAAAGAAAATTTTTTTTTTATAAAAAACAGAATTTCTCGGGCAGTGTTTATGAACGGTCAAAGTCATGGGACAGTTGTACTTTATGTATAAATAGAACTTCTCATAAGAAAGTAGCTAGTGTTGAAACATGATTGTCAAGTAAGTAGTAATCTTCATTATACTATTTAGATGGGAAAGTATTTGTTTGTTTATCCACTGTATTTGACAAAATATTTTTTTTTCTACTTTGTATCATAATTGATATGTTAATATTCATTCAAATGAAGCTGACTAATTCCGAAAACGGAGATCTATATGGAAAAATTAAAAATTCTAGAAAAATTTTTGAATTTATATTTTAAAAGTACATGAATTTCTTCAGACACCTTAAATATGTTAAAAAGCTTATTGTTGAGCAGTTGTTAGTCGTAAACTTATTTGAACAAGATATATAAGGTGAAGAATATTTCATGAAACTTGATCGAAAAATCGATCATATAATGTTTGTCTAATTCATAATTTGGGGTGAATAAATTTTGGCTATACTTTCATTATTACTCTAATATTGTAACAATAGAGTTCTCAAACTAGATTTCTCCTCAAATATCAGTTAAATATTTTTCTGTTAATTTATTATTTAAATAAATTTCTATAAGACGACAACAAACTATTAAGTTTAAAAGTGAAATCTCATCCATCGAGGTGATGCATGTTTAACTTTTTTTTGTTTAAGACAAATTGGATTGGGTACGAATATTGAAGGTGAAATTGGATCAGTTTTTCCTTGAATATAATTGATTTTTTCACCACTGGGTCGAGTTATGCTCGATGGTAAACATTCACTTGAAGCAAAAGTTTCAAATATAAATTCTCCATTTTGCCATTGATTACATCTTTGACTTGGTCCAAACGGTGATTTACAAGTAACATCGGCTGCAACAAAATCTTCACTTTGATTATATTTATTGCCAAAACACCAATCATTCCAAAAATCTAATCCATAAAGATCACATGTACCACTATGGTGGTTATAATAGTATTGCATGCCTGATGTAAAATTCATCCACATATCAAATAAACCATCAACTGTAGTATTACCACGGCCTCCATTAACCGATGCAGTAACACGCATCTGTCGAGCTTTTTGATCATAATAAATTATACCTTCGGATTGATAATCGATAGCTGGTATAATATGAAAGAAAGCGTTTGTATAACTTTCAGGTACACAACAATCATGTGGATCTTCTTGGCGTTGTCTATTTATATTTTCGATTAATTGAATTTTATTTTCTTTCTCTTTCTTTAATGTATTCAATAAGCTTTGCGTCAATTTAATGTCGGAACATTGATGGAAAACAGTTCCGTGATCGTCTTCATCTAAATTATTTGATAAATAACGAACGCGTAAAACACATTCATCGCATGGTTGATTTGGTAAGTCGACTTCTATTGAGAAATTGGTTTGTGTTATTTGGTTCATTGCATTATAGTCAGAAAACGAATGAAGTACATGAAAATCATTCTCAGATGGATTAAGTCCTACGGCAAATGATATATCAAGTGCACCAGGGAAATTTGTATAATAATGATTAAGATTCTGTTGAAATCCAACATTGTATTTGCTACCAGCTACCAATGATGTACGTGGTGATGATGATGTTGAATTTATATTACCACATGGTCCTATTTTACGATAACATGGATGAGCTCCTGGAGTTGAAATATCGAAATCGCCACGTTGCATTGGTGACCAAAGGCATAAATGCATATGAACACCATGACCAATAAATAATAATGCAATAATTGAGAAAATCAAATGCATTGCTACTGATATAACCAATTTCTACCAAATAAAACGATAAGATTCTAGTTACTTATTTAAAATATTTGAAAATGCTTTATCACTAACTAAATAGGTGCGTCGTCATCGTGATGAAAGCTGGCTTTTTTTTCACATCGTTAGATGACAACTATAAATTTAGATACCTACGATAAGAAGGGTGTGGTAAAAAGAAAACAACCTAGTGATGTTTAGAAAATAGATGAATAAATTTATTAAGAAACATTAACACATGTTAACAAATAAATGAATGATGTGATATATTGTTCTTTTTGTTTTTTCACCAATATATTTTTTACAACAGAAAATAGAAAATGTCTTTATTTATTCGCTAAAATTCCATTATTATTCTTTGTTATCTGTTTGGTTGCTGTTACTGCTGTTGTTGTTAACTGTTGATCAGCAACTAATAAGTCAATATAATTTTTCAAACGTTTTCCACGCTGTTTTGCCCACAATCGCCAATCATTCATAGCAAGAATTTGTACCACATTTTGTACTGCACTTGTTAATGTAAATACAACTGTAAACATGGATGCATCCTGTGATAAATATGAATTAATATCAAATAAATTATTTTGCTGTTCAATATTCATTAAAGAACAATGTATAACTGGATATTGAGAATTCGATGATAAACACATTGCTAAACCGTTATTTATATTACCAAGGGTAACGAAAACAGTTGAACGGCAATGTTCATAAGAATAATTTGATAGAAATTTTAATATTGCTTGAGTAGATTTATAGATTGAACAAAGACGAATATCACATTGAATATTATAGGATTCATTAAGAGTTGCTTTTATTTTTTGTCCTTGTCCAATATCATGCAATGACGAACAAACTATAATACAACGACTTGTTATTAATGGTGAAAACGATGATGAATAGATATTCAATGATAATATATCTCTATGTATATCAATATGATCATCGTTAGGAGTAACACTAATTTTTACTTTTTCATCATCATCAGTTTCAGCTTCGTCTAATGTTGATGGTTGTCTTTGATGAATAAAACTTCTTCGTCTTGGCACTATTTTTACGGGTAAAGGCATATTAATATTTAAATTAAGTATATCTCTTAAAGCATTATTCATCCAAATAAGATTTTCTTGTATTAAATCATCTCCGAGTGAAGCATTTTTTTGTATCGGGCGTAAAATATGCCATGTTTCAATGTCGAATGTATTGGCAACAACAATTTCTTTTGTGATAGTTGTTGTTATTCCGAATTCAATTTTTAAATCAATTAATTGACAATTTTTTTTCATCATCCATAAATGTTCAAGTATATCAAATATAGTACAGCATATTTCGTACATATATTCAATTTCAGTTTGTGTAATTTTTAAATTTTCAATATCGAAATGTGTATTAAGAAGTTGTTCATACGACCATATTGATGAGAGACATTCATCGGAATCTGAATCTTCTTCATCGAATGAACTTTCAAACGAAGAATCAAGATTCTCGTCGTTATTTCCATTTGTCGAACGTTTATGGTAAATTTCAATCAGAGGTGGAATAAATCGATGTCCATTCATAATCCCTGGATTACGTTTAACATATGTTTCGTTAGCTAATCGACGAACAATCCATAGTATTGGTATCATTGTGCATTTTCTTGCAATAAATATATCTGGTTGTCGATGTGTTGCAACATAAAATGTTGGAATCGATGCTTCACGTAAAATTTCATAAACACATGTTGTTATCGATGTAGTCAGCGCACCTTTACCAGGAATTTCAATATATGAATTCGAATTATTACAAGTAATGTTCTGTTGTTGTTGTATTTGATTAAAACGATTTGAACTATCAATACTTGTACGGCGACTGCCCGGAATACTTAGTGTTCTGCCTGATGCTTGATAGAAATCTTTTCGATAGATGCAAATAAGACCAGGTTGATCGATCATAGAATAAATTGTTTTCGTTTTACCGTCAAACAATTTTTGACCAAGAATATCATTTGTAGATGAAGTCATTTGTTGCAAAGCAATCTTTAATGCGCTAGTTTTGGTAGGTGTGTCTGTATAGTTCTGGAGCTATATAAGTTTTTGTTTCTCTGATCAATAATTTAATAACTATTCTCAGATGTTCGACGCCATCTCTTATATCATCAAGCTCTGTCTGTTGTCTGCTGAGTTCCAGCGTTTATCCTTAGAAGAATAGCTCTCTAATAATGATCATAATAAACAGCAAGCCACCAGTCAGATGTACATTGATATAATCCTCTCCCCCCCCCCTATACCCCCCCTCTCTCTCCCTCTCTTTGTGTCTACTACATTATCGACCTTCGCATTCGTTATTGCCAATATGCCGTATATGATTGGCTAATTTGTCTAGTTGTCACATGTTCTTTTTTCTATTTTCCTCAATGGCAAATATGTTTTTAATGAGATATGATGATAGAAATGTGCGAAAAAATACCTCCATGTGATTGATACATATTTGAAATATACTTGACATCGATATTTTCCGATGATTTCATCTATAACTATCATTAAAGCATAGCTATATCGGCATAGACATCATTGATATTATAAACGATGTAGACAAGGTTTTCTTTGTTTTCTTTCTTCCTCACATTATACTTGTTGATTGACAAAGAACATATGAGTATACTCAATGATATGTTATATTCCGTAAAAGAAAAAAAAACAATCTGAATATCAGTAAAAGTTTATCCTATTAACATATTTCATTAGCGATGGAAACTACTTGATCTCTATTATTTATAATCGTTGCCCTCTCATATTATTCTGACTTTTACGAGAGAAAGCAATTTGTCGAGATTGTTTCTAAGGGTTTAGTAGCATTTTTTTTAAAATAAATATCATACCAATCAGGTCCTCGGTATACAATCAAAGATACAGCTATTAATTTACTATAAGCTTGGGTCGATATGATAGAAGGAAAATACAACACGAAAGTATTCAGATAGAATGTTGATCTATACGAAAAAGGATTAAAACAAAATAAATATTTTTCTCTTAATTGGAACTTCTCGTTTGTTTTTTTAGTTTTGAAGAGAAAAGACAAGAAGAAAAGACGATGATGGATACACTAGATAATACAAACAAGATTATAATGGTCTGTCATTTATAAATGGAATAAATATGGCCTCACAACGAGTAGAACACAAAGATGTTTAGTACTGAAATATTACCAAAATAGTTACTGTAACTGCATAATTCAATGATGTTTGTAATTCTATATAATGCATACTTTCATGTGTCAAAACTCATTTTTCATACAAATAACTAAATTCCACATGACAACACGATCTGTCACAAATCAAAGTAAGAGACTTCTGTCTCTTATTATAATTTCATCTGCAGAATCAAATTTATTCAAACAGGAACATTCTAATACATTGATAGTTTTCAACATTATCTATAAAATATAATCTGATTCTCCATGGTAAACTCTTGGGAAATAATTTAATTAAACGAGTCGTGCTTTCTATAAAGAAAATACAAAACAAAATTATAAATTTTATAAAATACTTCACATATACATACAACAATAAGTGTTGCCATTAATAGCATAGCTTTTACTTCAACTGTCATCGTATTTGAAACTAGAATTCAATCATATACGTATATAAAAACAAATCATAGTAAATGTTTTTCAACATACTCTTCATAGCTACCGCTCTTCCATATTCAGATCGCTCGAGATCAGTTGAAAATGGATAGATTCTTCCTATGTGTGCTGTTTCATCATTATCAATGATTTCAAATTCAGGTACACGATGTTGAATTTTGCCTCTTAAATGACTTTTACGTAACATTAAACTTGCTATATGCTCACGTCTATTATTGTATATATCATACCATACTTTAGCAAATGCCACTCTATAATCAATAAAAAAAAAAGAATAAAACTGTTCAGATTACATTCGATTACTGTTACTATTTTTTATCTGATGCATGGATGTATACGCATAGAAGAACATACATCTATACCTGCTCTATCAGAAAGAAAATTGAAAATGGCAATTATGTCCAAATGTCAAAGAGAAGCCCATTTGTTTTTTTCAATCAATTGGTACCATTTCGTGAGTGAAAAAGAAGCAAAAAAAACCTATCGATAGTTTTCATGACAACTATGATTTGTTTTTCGATTATAATATTAACATTAGTATCATCTTTAATAGCACAATATCCATATTTTCATAATCCATCATGGAATTATACAAGTCAACAAAGTTTTATGGGACCAGTCGAGTTGTATGTTGGTGTAAATGTACCGAAAACCAATCATCCAACAGCTCCGCCCATTGATGCTGGTCTTCCGATAGATAATAATAATCATCATCAATATAGAAATAAGCTATTTACAACTCGAACTACTTATTTTTTTCATCCAATGTCGACATCAACTATTCAAACGAAAAGATATTATCATTATCGACGACGAAATCGAACTCAAACAACATCATCACCAACATCAAATTCTTTAAATCATCAACGTTTTGGTGTCATTATTAATGTTTACGAACCAACAGACACAACAACAGCGATTTCATTAACAACAACACAAATTCCATGGTGGAAATTAACCACCACCACCACAACAACAACAACAACAACACAAATCCCATGGTGGAAATTAACTACAACAACACTAGCAACAGCACAAGCATTCTATGAACGTTTTCCTAAATTGCCATCATATATTCATAGACCACCACCACCGACAGTACCAAGAAGTTTTACAACACCGACTACTTACATATATCCATCGCCAACAACTAGAAGAGCAGCTACAACTACGATGGCTACGACGACTACTACTACTGCTAGTACCAGTACATTTTCTCGATCAAGTAACAATTATATCTAATTATTTCTAAAAATCAATCGCTATTAAAAATATTCTTTTTTTCTTTAAATTTAGCATCAACTTCGTCAATGCCGCGTCCATCTATTCCATCACCTTCATCTTGGCTATTTACCGTTCCATCATTTTCTCAAATAATTGATCAATATCCTCGTTATCCAACAATTCTTCGTTGGTTCGAAGAACTTTCTCGTCATCCTAATATATCACGTTTTTTTGCCTATGACACTGTTGGCCATACACATGAAAATCGTTCATTAGTCGTAGCAAAAATAGGTCTTATGCCATTTCGAAAAAATCGTCGTTCAGTATGGATTGATGGTGGTATTCATGCAAGAGAATGGATTTCAACTGCAACTGTACTCTATACCATAGCACGAATCATCAATGGTACATTAGCACGTGATGCTGATGTTAGAAAATTAATTGATAAATATGATTTTTATTTTATGCCTGTTGTTAATCCTGATGGTTACGTTTATACACATGATGATGTTAAGACTGATTGGAATACAGACGAAGAACAAGATCAACAAAGGATGTGGAGAAAAAATCGACGACCCCATAGTGATTGTCCAGGTGTTGATTTAAATCGAAATTTTCCATTCGCATGGGATAATCGTGGAGCATCGAAATTTCCCTGGTATTAATATTTATTTTCTTCTCATAAAAATTGATACTTGTCGTTTTTCTTTAACATAGCGAAGAAACTTATCGTGGCCCATATCCTGAATCGGAACCAGAAGTTCGAGCAATAACATCATTTATATTAAAACGTCGACGGTATTTTCATGCATTTATAACATTACATGCATTTGGCAATCTTTGGATGTTACCATTTTCATTTTCAACACGAATTCGGCCACATGATTATCATCGGACTGAACGTTTACTTTTAGAGATGAATAGTCTAAGTATGAATACATTCAAAATTGGCCAATCATCAACTGTACTATATGCAGCAACGGGTACCAGCGAAGACTGGGCAAAAGCTATAGCACAAATTCCACATACATTTTCAATTGAACTTCCACCAAGTACGGATGCATTCGATATGCGTCAAGATGAATTAAATGGCTTTACATTCTATGCTGATAAAGACATTGGTACAGTAGCTGAATCCACATATCGTTTATTAGAATTATATCTTAAAAATTTAACTAAACTACAATCTCCATCACGAATAACAATATAAGAAAATTCTTCGTTTCTTTTTTCTCCTTTTTTTTTCTATCAATAAAGTAGATTCTTTTTTTTAAACATACCCTTTTCGTATAGTTCCCATTGATTGACTTTCACCTTCAATAGTTGTTGAATATCGAACTTCTTGTTTACTACACATTTGACATAGAAGAGGTAAACGATTTTCATAGAATTCCATAACAACCTAAAAAAGAAAAGAATATTTTTTTTAATGAAATACAATAGGCAATCACACAATAACTTGTTTAGTTTCAGGTATTGTTAAAGTAATTCTATAATAAAATACTGGATTAAATACAGATGCATTTGCCTTATCACCTATGAATGAAAATTGAAATTTTAAGTACAAATGCAATTTTTATTTTATTTTCTACCAATTTGATAGTCAAATATAGGTTTATTCATTCTTGATACAACTTTTCCACATTCTATTGCACCAATATCATTTGTAGGCCCTTTCAAATAAGAAAAACAGAGAACAGTGATGATATGAAATTATGATTATGACGATTTCTGACAGAAGAAGTGCTTTAATTGATGGAACCTTGATTTATTTCATTTCTTCATATCATAAATCTTACCGATTACGCAAAAACTCGCATATTTAAATACTAAACCATCAGAGCGAACGGAAGCTGATGGGAGTTAAGGGCAAACGCTAAGGACATCATAGTAAGTACAAAATACAGAGAAAGGACAAAATAAATGTTAAGAACAAAATAAATGCTAACGACAAAATACTAGTCACGCTAAACTATGAGCGTTACCATGTATTGGGTTTTATTTTCTCTCACATTATTAAACTCAGTTATCAGTCAGACAGCAACGAGTTGGTATGATAACATAACGGAACTAAAGGACCCATGTAAAAAAAGTGAACCGAAAATCGTTTTTAATCACTTTTTATAATACTTTCTGATAATTTTTCCACTTTCTATAGTACTTTATCATACTTGTCGTACTTTCAAAAGTACTTATCAATACTTTTTAGTCAAAGAGTATGAAAACTACTTAAAAAGGTTCACTTATAAGTACTTTACCCTGCGTAAGACCTACTATTGAAAGCACTTAATAGTCACTTTTTTGGGTAAAATTTTTATATGGGAATAATCTCCCTCCGATGAAATCGAACCAACGTCTTCTGTTTTTCGGACAGCTGTACTACCACTATACTAGAAAGGAGCGTGTATTTTTTCGTTTGTTCCGTCTTATGATCGAAGGAGAACACTTCGGTCATAAGACAATAATATAATCTTACCCGATTGAAAAGGTTTAAAAATGAATTCTTCTTCATTCGAGAGTACAGCTAGCACTGTGTCTACATTAACAATACCATCGTTTGCAATCATTGTTTTTGATTCATTCAAAAACAGTACTGCCGATCAGATTTTCTTCAAATGAAATTTTATAATCTTCAAAAAGTGAAGTTAGAAATATACAATTTTGCATTTTGTATACCTTTCGTGATAAAAATATTCATAAAAAGAAGTCGTTGGAGAGGCATTCGTGCATGACTTGACATTTTCATATAGACGTCTATAATTAAAGAATGTGTTGTCTCGAAAGGAGGAAAGAAAAAATACCTCAGTGAGATGAACGGAAAAAAAAGTCATATTGATTAATAGTGACAATAGCTAATAATCACTCGTATTCGTTATACCAGTAAATAAAAATATAATCGTGTAGTTTTTTTTTATCAAAATTAAATCACCAAGATGGGCACGTGCTACTTCATAAAACGAAAAACAAAGTTGCACGAATGCCTAGGACAAAAAGATACGACAAAAACAATTTATTTCATGTTTTAATACCGTATCTTGTTCTAGCAACAGTATATCATTGAAGAATAAAAAATATAAACATTTATTGTTAAGAGACATTTGTCATTGTTATAGATCAACAAGATGTGAAAAGAAATTTATACTTTATTATATTGCATTACACTCACGATCAACAAACGAAAATATCAGAATAGTGTGAAGATTGCTGAAATAAATAAACCTGAGTTATTCTATTAAATACCATTTAAAGTTAGATCGCTGTCTTTTTCGTTTCTATCCTATCAAAATTCATCGTTAAGATGATTAATTGACTTTTTTCTAAAAATAAAATATCCGACATCATACATCAATAAAGTGACACATAAGTAGTTATTTTTTACTTCTATTTCGCACATCTTATTTTTTATTGTCGATAACTAGAAGAAATCATACAGAAAAGGAACACGTCATTATACCTTTCTCCTAGTAGATTCATTTTTATTTTTATTATTTTCTTATAGGCACGGATATTAGTAAATGAAATCACTAAATTAAACCTTGAATAGTTTCAATTTTAGCAAATATTCAACGTTTTCTTCTATAAAATTTTGCATCTAATCGGTCATTTGTCTGTAAAAACTGACTGAAAGTTCTCTATAAAATGAAAATCACATTATCGTACACAATGCCTGTATTAGTAATACCTAATACAATACAAGGATGCTTTTTACATCTGAAATATTGTTTAACTTGTCTCTATTCTATGATTCATCGTTGGAAAATGACCTCATTACTATCAGTGCAAACTGTACACAGTTCATCAAGATATGGAAAAGAAAATTTAGAATAAAAGCGAAATATGATTCTTAGCAGTAATTCAAACTTTTACAACAGGACTCTAGAGTAATATACAATGATAGTTGACATCTATTTCATACGTGTCAAGAAAGACATTATTTCTTGAACGATATGATTTATTTATCAGTAAACACATGTCATAGAACTTTACCATCGACATGGAAATCAAAGGAACACGAGACATGCACACTGTCACTGTAAGAAAAGGCAGCGGTACTTTACGAGCAATTATTTCATATCCGCTTCAATTATATTTTCTTTTGCTAAATTATTCCATAATTTTGAACGGCATGGACTATTCAAGACAATGCAACAAGAAATCGAACCTTGTTTTTTTTAGCACTAAAAGAAAATAATTTTTTTCCATAGAATATTTGTTACGTACACTACTGACAAAGCAATTAAGATTTATATATTTTGATTGGCAAAATAATTTTTTTCCTGAAAATAAATAAATTTTGTTTCAATCAGCAACTCTACATTTCACCGTATGATAGATCTCATTCAACTTGTCACTCTACTTTTCTTAGCTTTCTCTTAGTAGAATTTCAAGTCTCATTAGGGGCAACACAACAAGGCTTAGCCGCTTATGCACGTCTCTACTTACTCAATTTGTCTGTAGACAAAAATTTGGTTCAAAGTCATATAAACGGGTATTGAAGATTGGGCATGCCGACGAAGACTCCAAAAAATGACCCTAATTTCTGATTAAAAAAAAAGAAATTTTGCTAATCCAGGTCTTGCAATGCTAGCTGGTTTTCGATTACTGCACTTGTACGTGATCGAACTCTAGGAATCATTATTTTCTTTTTACTAATATCGGAAAAGTCAGTAGTTGAGACAAAAATAATGCTAGCTGTGATTTTTATGCTTGTCTCAAGATTTGGATGAACTATTTGAAACATCACTGATAGTAAAAATTTCACTTTTCAACGATGAATCAAAGAGCAGTGGCAAATCAACTGATCTTTCCGACGTACTAAAACGTAGCTATATGAAACTGTTTAATACAATCATTCTTTATGATGATTTTGATTCTATTTCCTAGAGAACTTTCAGTGATATACCTACTTCGATAATCAATAATAAAACTCTAGATTTGATAAATAGCTTCATGTAACAGAGCGTCTAATCTTTTTTTGAAAATAATTCTTCTCCAGAACTATTGATTTCTCGTGCTAAAACTGAAAATTTCCGAGTTTTGATTTAATCATTTCACAATACTCACTTCAGTCTCAATGAGAAAGCAATTTTTAAAAAAATGAATCTTATGAAAACAAGAGTTAACGACCTATTATCCTACATAATAGATAACTATATAGAATTCTCAATGAAAATAAATTTTCGTAATTGGTATGGCATACTATAAAAATATTGAATCAAGTTAAAAGTTATGCTTTGTGAGATAGAATACAATCATTGAATGCCACGCAAATCTATTGATGCATGATTGCCATGGCGCCATAAAAATTCTTTCAGGTGGGTTGTTTCGTACTATTACAATTACTACTTGCAATAATAATTGTCTACTAAATATTCTTTTTTGAAAAAAGAAGTTATAAAAATGTGCATTCGAAATTAAAAATTAAAAAGTCTTACTTTTTACGAACAGCTTGATGTTGAAGAAGACCCACTTTGGTTTTAAACCATTGTTTACGGGAATATTCTATATAGGGATCGCGTTTTTACTAATATTACTGTCGTTATTATTTCATTCAAATCTGATCTAGAAGACATTTCTCTCTCGCTCTCTCTCCTTTTCTTATCTCACCGATATTACTGCGTTATCTTTCGACACCACCACATATATATTTCTATTTCTAAATGATTCTATGCAATAAAGCAATTTAATTCAAACCTTATTGAAATCAGTCATTTAAAAAAAAGCATAACCATAGAGTTAACCTGGTCATTTTAGCACATTTTTTGTATTTATTTTGAATAAAACAACAGAAATCAAATGAGTTTCTGATTTTTTTAAAACTTACTATAGAATACTATATTTAAATATGATTTTTAAGTTGTAAAAAGAGCAACATTGATAATGCTAAGCTATTTTTGTCGATCGCTTCATTGATATTTTCATTCGGTTCAGTTTTGTAGTACAAAAAAATTAATGAAAGGTAAAAACAAATGATAATGCAGCTTACAATCACATATCTGATGCAGATGAAGCATAAAAATACACTATTTGCCTACTTCTAATGAATACTAAACAAAAAAGTCAATTAATTTTACTGATCATCTGTATCATGAAATTTTGTTTTCGTCGCTCTCATTCTCGAAGAGGTAACTGAGAACGAATGTGACACGAGGAATATCAAAACAATCTCTTCATTATAATATACACAAAGCATAGACTGAAACCGAGTCGAGTTTGATTTGAGAGGCTCGACTTTTTTAAAGTTTTCATTGTTCCTTTCAACTGTTTCTCAATATTGATCGTTATTATCAGCTGTTGCAGTGAAACGATACAAGTCTCACTCATTGCAGTAAATTAATTGAACAAAGAATATGATAAATAAACGGCGATGAATTGACGCCGTCCTATAGACAATAATGAATGACATACAGTGACTTCCATTGTATTCAATACATCAGGTTCTATTCACCAATTTGTCACACAACAATGAATTGCCTGGGTGAATTCCCGTTTTGTCGAAATTAACACCTCTACCGCAAATTACTTCAAAGCATATCAAAGCAGTGATGATGTGGGTGAAGGTGATTTTTCGATGAAACGGGACCTAGCCAGTTGACCGATCACGGATATCTATGATTCTTGTTATTGTTGAATCAACCTGCCATTGTAAATTATTATTATTGTTGACAAAATCTGCTTTTGAAAATTCGTTGTTTGAGTCGAGTCAGATGTTTTTTGGTTCGTTTCGGTCTATGATACAAAGACAACAGTAGCAACAAATTGAAGGAAACTAATTTCTTTCAATTCCGATTTCTTTTAGCAATCAATAAAACTTTTAGAATCTTTAAATTGTGTATGATGATTGAATAATTAAAGATATCTAATTAGTTGATTTCAATGGAGCCAGTGATTTTTCTTTTACTTAGTAGAGCATATATTGATTAATTTCAATGTTATTCGTTACTTGACTAAGAATGTTTGGTTTATTTATGAATATTACTCATTTTCAAAACAGCTGAACCCATAAGATGAAATAACCTAGACTTACAGACTTGCTCTTGTTTTATATGATATTTCATTAATCATACAATTAGTTTTTCTAAATCATCAAACAAACTGTACTATAGGTACTATAAAAAAAACTATATGTTTTGATTTCAATGCTGGATGTGGTTGTCATTATCTAATGGAATCATATGTTTTTTCAAGATGGTGTCAGCCTTTGCGACCATGATGCGCCACGTTTCTTTATTACTTTTGATTTATCACCATTCAATATTTCCATTTGTAAAAGCGGAAAAAAGTAAATGCATCAAGCCGAGCTGAGTGTGTTCTCAGAAAAAATGAGATACGCTGAAATTAAATTCTATGAAAAAAAATAACAATACATCAGTATCGTCATTTGAATTTTGTACTCAAACATAGCATAAATTAGTCAAAAAATATTCATGACATAGTTCTTACTATTCTATTATATTTTTCTAAGTACCACTAGTGTTTTGCAACTTTATTACATTCTGCTATTCTATATTGGTTTAAATAGGTACTGTGCAAGGATACTTGAAAATTTGCCGCTATTGTATTGCATTCTTAAATAACGGCAGATCTATAAAAGTCAGAAAGTGAGCCAACGATGATACGTTTTATCCGTACGATCCAATCCAATCAAGCTCTTATTATTATTATTATTACTCTATTTGTTTTATCTCCATTTTTAAATATTTTCTATCAACCATATTCCGTTTCATCTGAAATAGTACCTTTGAGCCCTTCCAATTATACTCGATACGACCGATTTTGCCATGAAGTAGCTCAACGGATCAAAAGTGAAATTCCATCAAACAATATTATTCATCTTGATCCAAACATGGGACCTATACCATATTATTACTCGCAATGGCGTTCAAATGCGCTTATGCCTCGTGGTCTTACTCAATGTGAACATGCTGTTTATATGCATCTTCTATTTGTACTTATTGAAAAAGTTTTTAAAAAATATAACATTAAATATATGATGATGGCTGCGACGCTTCTTGGTAAATACAGTTAATAAGATATTATAATTTAATAGTGCTCTTTTGTTTTTATTAATTTCATTTTAGGGAGTTATACTCATCATGATATATTACCGTGGGATGATGATGTAGATCTACGTGTTTCAATTTCAGATCGTTATCGTTTACAATCAATTATTATTGAAGAACTTTCATCAGAACCCTATTCAATTCGTATTATGCAATTACACAATTCACGTAATTATGATAAAATATTTTTTTCTTGGTGTCCCCACGCCGGTAGGACACCATGGCGTTTTCCATTTATCGACATATTTTATCATGATCAAAATTCAACACATGTTTGGTTATTGGGACAGCCAAGTAGCTGTCCTGTTCGCGTTGCAGATATATTTCCTTTAGTACTTCGACCTTTGGGATCATTGTGGTTATATGGGCCTCGAGAGCCAATGGCACATTTTGAATCACGCAGAATGCAAGCAATTGAAACGGGTTGTTTTATTTTTCCTTACTCTCATAAATATGAAAAATTGATGATGCCTAATATTATTTATGCCAATTGTACACAACTTAAGACTGATTATCCGTATGTAGAAAGAATATGTCTAACAAACCGATGTACAGAATATTTGAAATCGAACTTTACAACAATCATACATTCGCTTACTTATTATTATCCGTATAGAACGTTTTTATATGCGGAAAGAAATAAATCATACAAAGCATGTTAACCGTTATTTTTATTTTTTAATAAATGCCCCTAATCCACTCTCCCCCGACGACTCCCCGCGGAGTCCCCGCAAAATAACAAAATCCCTGTGGAATCCCTGTCGTTAGTCACCAGGGACTTCTTATTTGGGGGATTCTTCTAGGGAAAATTGACTAGGGCGGGTCATTCGACCAGAGGTCGTCAAGTTCATTCGGCAATCACACTTAAATTTCTTGAAATTTTCAGGGTTTGTAGAGACTTTTTCGCTGATCATTGTGATAATCAACTTTTCCAAAATAAGCTCTTTTTTCGCGTAGATAGAGTTCAAATACAAGAAATACAGTTTTTCAAAAAAATAAAACAAAACTTACATTTTTTTTCGAAATAGCGATAAATGTCCCTCTTTCTTTACCTGAATTTTAAAACCAACCACATATTCAGATTCCTCGTGAAAAACTATCAGAATTCATAGGGATTAGAAGAATTTTGTACGATCCACTAAGGCCGAGATAATTCGCCAGAAAAAAACATTGTTTGAAAAATTTGCTGAAGAAGTTGCGATGAACCGGAATAGTAACATTACTAGTTCGATACAGAAAATTTTCCTCTACTAGATGCACTATTTCTTTTAGTCCCCACTTTAAATTCAGTAAGCAACAACTGCCGACAATACTTTAGATTGTAATTTTTCAGAAAGCCTTTGATTAATTTATTCATAAAATCTGACCAGTTGGTCCAATTATTATTTGCAACTTTCAACGCTTGTAGAGTTTTTTATGCTGATCATTATCACAAGATATTATTCAATGTTCAATTTTATTTTCATTGCGATATGGGTCAAATACTATCAATCACTATTACCTTCTTTGAAATTATGCATAAAAACCGATACTTCTTTCTCGAAACAAAAGTGATAGCGTAATACTATTTGTGGAAATTCAAACGCTACTTAAATATGCTGATTGCGCATTAAAAACTGTGTCAGAATTTCTGTGAAATTTATAGGTTTTCACATATTCTTATGATGTCTGTCTGATCATATGTGATACACACGGGAAAGATAAATGATGAAAAAAGATTTCGAATTAAATAGAAAAGTAAATTATCCAAAATAAGAATCTCATTATTTCGGTAGAGCACAATTTGCTCTACACTATTCGTTAATCAGTTTTATCCACACATTTCATTTCATTTCAAAGGCAGTAGTTGTTGAAAATATTTATAAATGAATGTTCATAGTTTATTATCAAAATGATCAGCGAGAAAGTCTCTACAAACCCTGAAAGTTTCAAGAAATTTGGGCGTGGCCGCCGGATGGACCTGGCGACTTCTGGTGGAATGACCCAAATAGAAATTTGTTTGAAAAAAAATACAAACACACAAGTCATTTAAGAAACATCTATAAATATTTTGTTAAAAACACAATGAATTTATTTTCTTTGTGTTGCCTTGAATTCAATGAATGTCAAACAATTTTGAATAATGATCTACATGATGCATTGATCTTTATATCGATAAATACTGAAAGTATCGTTTTTTTAAGGGCCATTTTAACTAATTAACAAATTTTTAGTGTACAAACACTAGTTAATATCTGTATTGGATGGTATATCATTTTATTTATGCTAAGATCTTATTTATTAAAATCTACTCTTAAACCCACAGAGTATGATATATCAGTTCTTATTAACCCAATATTTATTTAGGGCAAATAATAATAGGAAAATAAATTTCAATTCAACACATATGGCTGCAGTCAGGAGGTTTATTTACACGAATATGCTTATTCAGATTCTAGTCTAATGCAACATAAAACCGTAAGTAACTTAACATGAATTCGCTTTGTTTTAATTAATTATTAGTTTATAACTTTTGAGTTATAATTTTTTCACTATAGTTATACGGCGAAAAGATCTTAGAAGAATTGAATTAAGGGGGAAATATTAAGTTTAAACTCAATATGAAATGTTTGCTAACATAAATCAAAGTTCGATCGAGAATAAAAATCAATCATTACTTATCGCATGCGAATTTCAAAGTGGTATCATAAAAAAAATAATTGTGACCCCTATAATAAATTAGATTATATAAAGATCAATAAGTCCTTAGTCACTTTGATTTTGAGTATACAATCATTTATTCAGAGTTGATACATGAAATATATGAAAAATTCAATCAATGCTCTACTATAGTTATATGATATTTATCTAAAAGACCTGCGTCTTGCTTTCAATAATTATCCATTGATTCTTATCAGAGAAAATTTATACAATAAAAACTTCGATTGAAACTTCGGCGATGTTCTATCTTCAATCAATATATTTTCTCATATTTACTCACGTGTATAAACTCCATCAGATTTTACTGTCGTCGTTTTTTTTCCTTTCTTATATGTATAATTTCCAGTCAATCATTCATTCATTCACTTTTTAGTAATAAATAAAATCGCTCAAGTGGAACAGTGACTCGGTTAGGCACGTGTTTAATTATTTTTATTTGTGTTAATATGTTGTTAAAATATCACAAGAAACATCTAGTATCGTAAATAATCTAACTGTAATTGTCATATAGAATGAAACCATTCTTCTTTGTGACACTTATTCTTTGTTTAACATTTCGGTAACTGGACAATTCGTCGCAAGACAATTCGTCGCGGACATGTTTATTCTAATTTAATTAAGGGAGACTAATGAGAATGTAGAATAATTGATATAGATAAATGTATGAATAGTGACAAGAAATGCCTTCTGTTACTGAGGAGAATTATTTTATATTTATTTTTAAAATTAATGGGTTTTTTCTGATTTTCCCAAAATCCTATTAGATTATTTATTTTTTCCTTGAGATTCATAACTCAGTCTACGAAATTCGTGGGCTTATTCAATTACATCAAGCAACACGTCATATTCACTTTCATTAAGTTACATTGCAACCAATTGTCTTGCGACGAACCGTCCATACGACGAATTATCCACGCGACGAATTGTCTCGCGACGAATTGACCTAATACCAACATTTCCAATTCATGTGTACACTCTTTTTGAAAGTAAAACAAAGCGACATTTATTTAATTATATAACTATCATATTTCGTGTTTACTTCTTCTAGTTCAAGATACATTAAATATCTTATGCTATCAGTTTCCTCTCATATTTACAGACGATAGTTCAAGTTGACAATGTGCACGTTCACGTAGAGATCAAAATACGTTAACCACAAATGTGTATCTTGATAATCCAACTCAAATAATTCTTTTTATTATTATTGATCAGTCACCATCACAGCTATCTTCCATTGATATTGATATCAATTTTAATCAATCATCAGATTCACCTTCTATCATTAATAAAATCCGTCTTGGCTTATTTGTAACTCAATCTAATTTTACCATAAACAATCAAACTAAGAGATATTACACTTCAAATGACATAGCAATATTTCTTTGGGAAGATTTAACAGGAAATAACTATGATCCTATTGATTTAATTCAAATTCAAAATTCCCAATCTGATATTGATAGGAGCTTATGTAAATGGGATTCAAATCGATGGAATCGTTTATTCAATGAAAATGTACCTACAGATATTTCATATTTTTATTTTCTTAAGACAACAACACATCAATTCATATTTACACTTGTAGATACAAGTAATAAATCATTATCATTATTACCACCATCCCCTTATTTAAGCATACTCTATTGTTATTCACACAGATTCGACGGAATTGAGATAATAATTATCGTTTGTTTTGGCACCCTGTTTGCTGTCATAATTGCGAGTTTTGGTCTGTTACACTATTTCAAGAGAGAGAATAATCGAACGGAACGTTTTCCACGATATCATAATCGAGAAGTACATAATAAATTAATTGAAAATCAATCTAAAAATATTCGACATCGTGCAAGTGGATCAAGATCTTCTAGAGACCAAGAAAATTCAACGTCTACATAATATATTAAGATCATTAGCGATATTTTAATAATAAATTGAAATATCAATTAGACTAGAACGTTTTTGAACAGTAGTCTACTGTGATACATTTTTTTTCTAAGCAAGAAATGGTAACTTTTCCCATTAAATAACAGTTGAAAGTATAAAACAAAATATCAAAAATGCTATAAGAATTCTTTTAAAATATAAAATGACAGCCTGAAAAATTTTCATGAAAATTCCGTAAAAATAGAAACTGACACTAAATCTAACCTAAAAAACAAGATGGCACGTGCCTAATGAATATTATATAAGAATTTGGTTTTCATTCATGACAGATTATCAAGAATATGGCTCTTTTCAATAATAGGATGATAAAGAAATATGTCATCGACACCTAAAAGAACACTTTTGCAAATAGTTATTCTTTTTCGTTTATATATAACAGACAATCATGATAGAATTGCTATTTTTTTGGAAGAGTTGAGCGCGGAAATAATTTCAAACAAGTACATTTTTGTTTTAAGATCTCTAGATAAATTTTATAATAATGTTGAGTATAGAAGATCCTCGCCAAAAAAATGAATAGTTTTTCTACATTTGATAGGCTGCTATCTAAAAGTGAAATCTCTCAGGAGATACTGTTTTTGTTTGTGAATAAAAAGTATTATTCTGTATTTCGAATCTTTTCTCATAAATGACACTCACAAAGACCCGTAAAAAAGTCTCATTTCACTCCATAATCGTAAATATGCTGCTGAAGACACTCTTGTATCTTATTGTCAAAGTTTAAGTTACAATTTTCTTTAATTTTATATATCGGACTTTTTATATCAACAAGATATTTTTATGAACAAAAACGACAAGCAGATATAAGTGCATTTTACGGGTTTATTTTGTCTTATGGATTATTTTGTTTAATTCAAGTTGTAATGCTAGCAAAAGAACTAGTTCCTAATGAAATTGTAAATGATTATAAATAATTTAAATACAAATCGGTAGTTGCAAACATCAGTACTACAGATTTGTCTTAATAAATATTTATCTACTTCCTTCCTAATATTTATAATTACGTTAAAATTAAAACTAGATCTGGAGATTTAATGTTATAAAAAATTAAAAAAAGAACTTCCTTATTTCTTTTATGAATGTTTTTGTAGTATTTTACCTAGAGAACTACACAAGTGATATACCCATAAGTGATATTTTGTAATAAAATTCCAATTGTGAGCTACTCCATACAAAGACTTTTATTAATTATATGGCAAAGAAGTTTGTTTCGCCGTCATATAATTCTAGGCTTAGGCCGGCTTAATTATGAAAGTGAAGTTTATCAAAAGATTATTTTGAACGATAATTAAATTCTTTTGCTAGAAAAAAAATCTTACATTACAATTTCAGTAACTTTTTTCCTTATGTATTTGGTTTCTTTCTTGCGCATTCATAGAAATATTTCTTCATCATCTTCAATTTAAATTACGCAACTACACATCGATTGTATTTGTTTTAATTTGGCTCTATTTATTCGTGACATTCTATCTTTTTTATGATTTTTAGTACAGCTTTTTCGGACGCTTACGAGAGAGAAAGATAACGATAACATATAGAGAATAGAATACAAAGAACAGAAAACAAACAAACTGGAGAGGCAGTGATGACGAATCCACGTGTATTGAATTCTTTTTTCTTTCTTGACTATTCTTCCCTTATCGAATATCTTTGAAACTAAAGCATCGTGCTAGGGAAAGGAAACGAACCTTCTGCTATCTGACTAAATCAGATGCATAGAACCACTACGCCCTCCCTGGCTATCAATTGTATTTCATACTTGATTGTCACAAAGAATCTATCCGAGCTTAATATTTTCGAATGTATGGATTCTATTTTTAAAAAGTCATGATGATATTTCTACATTTCATTGATTTCAATAGAAGAAAAGAATATAGATTTGACATTGATCTTGATTCAGAAGTGATTTGAATTGCTTCTTTATTGACTTTTTTTTTCAAATTCATCCATATCATTATTTGACTCTGAATAAAACGAACGTATAACTAGTAACCCTGACAGAAAAACAATAAAATACGAACAGAACAAAAAAAGTTGAAAAGGTAATGTTCGTTGTTCTGCGTTTGTTTAATCAACTTCTTCCATGCGAGAAGCTTCAGCTGAAACAGCAGCCGCATTCTCTCCAGTTGCTTCAAGTGGTGGCATGTTTGCAGTTGAATCTCCAGCAGCTGTTCCACTTTCAACAGCATCGTCTTCATCAATACCTAAGCCGAGTTTAATCATGCGGAATATACGATCTGAATGTTGTTGTGGTAATTCAAGAGTAAAACCACTGGCTAACAATGATGTTTCATATAATAAAGTAACTAAATCTTTAACGGATTTATCATTTTTATCTTGATCAACTTTTAATTTGAGCGTCTTGATGATTGAATGATCAGGATTGATTTCAAGATGTTTTTTAGCAGCCATATAACCCATGGTTGATGTATCACGTAAAGCTTGAGCTTTCATGATACGTTCCATAGATGCTGACCAACCATATTGTGATGTAACTAGAGATACAATAACAAATTAGACATACAAAAAATAAACTAAATAATCGCATTTGAAAACTTACCAACACAACATGGTGATGAAACAAGTCGATTGCTAACAACAACTTTTTCGATTTTCTTGTCCAAAATATCTTTCATTACTTTGCATAATGTTTCATATTTTTCTTTGTCTTGTTCTCGTCTAGAAAGAAAAAACTTATTATTTAATAAGATCGAAATCTAATTTAACATACTTCTTCTTTTCTTCTTCATCTTCTGGTAATTCTAAACCTTCTTTGGTGACAGAAACAAGTGTTTTGCCATCGAATTCTTTCAATTGTTGTACGCAATATTCATCAATTGGTTCAGTCATGTAGATGATTTCAAAACCACGTTTACGTATGCGTTCAACAAATGAAGATTGATCAACAATTTGTCGAGATTCACCCGTAATGTAATAAATGTCTTTTTGATTTTCTTTCATTCGTGATACATAGTCTTTCAACGATGTTAATTCATCGCCGGATGTTGATGAATGATAACGTAAGAAACTAGCGATTTTCGAACGATTTGCTGAGTCTTCATGAATGCCAAGCTTCAAATTACGTGAGAATTGTTCATAAAATTTCTTGAACGATTCTTTATCTTCAGCTATTTCTTCCATCAGTTCTACACATTTTTTGACTAAATTTTTTCTAATCACTTTAAGAATTTTATTTTGTTGTAACGTTTCACGAGAAATATTCAATGGTAAATCTTCTGAATCAACAACACCTTTAATGAAATTCAAATATTCAGGCATTAATTCTTCACAATTTTCCATAATAAATACACGACGAACGTATAATTTAATTGAATTTTTTGTTTTGCGATTTTCAAATAAATCAAATGGTGCACGTTTTGGAATAAATAATAAAGCTCGAAATTCAAGTTGACCTTCAACATTGAAGTGCTTCACAGCCAAATGATCTTCCCAGTCATTTGTTAATTGTTTATAAAATTCAGCATATTCTTCAGTTGAAATATCTTCAGGATTTCGTGTCCAAATTGGTTTTTGTTTGTTAAGTTCTTCTTCGTCAGTGTATTTTTCTTTTATTTTCTTCTTCTTTTTCTTATCGACATCTTTCTTCTTGTCATCGTCTTCGTCTTCATCGATTTCTTCAACTTTAGTTTCATCTTTTTTAGTTTCGTCTTCAGCTTTCTTTTCTTCTTTCTTTTCATCTTCTGCTTCATCATCGGAAATTTCTTTTTCTCGTTCTTTTTGCACAAGTAATTTAATTGGATAACCAATGAATTGTGAATGTTTCTTAATGACTTCTTTAATGCGTTTTTCTTCAAGATATTCAGTCTGATCTTCTTTAAGATACATAACAATTTTTGTACCACGATTAAGTGGTTCACCAGTTGTATCTCGTTTGATGATAAATGAACCACCAGCACTGGATTCCCATACATATTGTTCATCATCGTTATGTTTCGATGTAACTACTACTCTATCAGCTACTAAATATGATGAATAAAAACCAACACCGAATTGACCAATCATGGAAATATCAGCACCGGCTTGAAGCGCCTCCATAAAAGCGCGAGTACCTGATCGAGCAATGGTACCCAAGTTATTAACGAGATCGGCCTAGAAAATAAAATAATTGTTAAAATTTGCTTTGAAGATAAATTTTTCCTTGTTATATAAATGCCTACCTTTGTCATACCAATACCGGTATCAATGATGGTTAATGTATTACTTGCTTTGTCCGGTATCATTTTAATAAATAATTCTTTTCCAGTATCAAGTTTAGTTGAATCAGTAAGAGATTCATAACGAATTTTATCCAAAGCATCAGATGAATTGGAAATAAGTTCACGAAGAAAAATTTCTTTATTCGAATAAAATGTATTGATAATTAAAGACATTAATTGAGCAATTTCAGCTTGAAAAGCGAATGTTTCAGCATCACCAGCATCTTGTTCCATTTTGTCAGTCATTGTAGCAAAAAGCACAATTGAGTTTGATGAAGATTTAATGTGTACGATGAATTTCGAGGAAAGAAATGCAAGTAAAATGCAAGCTTAACCTACTACTTATATGAAATCTGGAGAGAAGACTAGAAGAATCGAGAAAGATCGAGAACAACGAGAAAAAGAAATAATGCTCTGCTCTGCTGTGCTTTGCCCTTGTTCGTTTTTCTTTCTTTCTTTCTTTCTATTTCTTCCTTCTTCTATATAATAGGATGCATATTACTCATCGATAGAGTCACTATGCAGAAAGTCACTGGTTGGAAACTACCTAATGAAAAAGACCTAGTGTGCATATTGTGACGTATTTGGAAAAAGTTGGAAGAAAAATGAATTTATAAAATCGTGTTCAAAATATTTGGTTTAGTTTTTTTTTCTTTCATATATTTTTTGAAAAGAAAATTATAATCCGGAGAGAGGATTCTGATGTAGATGCCTTTGTTTCTTTTTTTGCCATGTCAACGATACGATGGCCTTGGATTCTTTTTTAAAAGATGATAAGCAAGGAAGAGAATGAACTTTCTTTTCTTAGATATAAATGATATTTATCAAATGTTAAATCAATATATTGTTTGCTTTTCTTGCTGCAATTTTATAATTTAAATACTGAGAAAAATTTCGAATCAATCTATAACGAATTAAGATCAATATACTCAATAGGCTTTTGTGTGCACTCAGAAGATTCGTTGCATTGCTTTTCTTTTTCTTATGATATTATAATTAAAAGAGAAAATGTTTTGTAAATAATCCATGTGCTAGAATTTGCTAGTAATTTTGAAAAATAATTTTTCGAATTAAACAAAACTTGATGAATTTTAAAATAACATTCTCTAGAAAGATCAGTAGTGTCCAATGACTGAAGTTTAGGAATTCGTCCGATACCTAGAAGTCCCAGTCAAAAGAAATAATAACTTCCAGGAAACAAGAATTGATCAACGAAACAATCACATATCCTAATTCATTCCTCTATCCATCTCTTCACATTATATACCCACCAAAATTTGAAAACCGTAACAATGCCCAACCTAAACATCCTTCACATTCACCCCCAGACATCCTTACGATAGCTCAGAAAATCATCACTATCCGGACAACCAAAGAAACATCCAGAACTGATTCTCTCCCCCAGCGAAGGAAACTGACATTGAAAACTCAATTCCACAGCACATGTACCTGGCTACTATACACCAAGCAATGCGCAAAACCGAAAAATTTGAACTATACTAGTTCCATTGACAGCACCTAGCAACTGACCTATTTACTCTGAAGGGAAACACTCCCTCTCCCATCCAGTGTCTGTGTCTGGGAGACCGACACTCAACGAATACATGTTGACAATCTTTCTCGATAATAGAAGACGCCGGGGAACTGAAGAATTATAGTAGTTCTGCTGATAGTGCCCAAGGACTGACCCTACTACCGTCAAGGTATCAACCAATATTTGCTTCGAGTAACAATGTAATCGATATTGGTCGCCTACACTTTCCTAGTAACTCGATGGAAGTGGGGATGAATTCCTGGATGGTAGTAGGATCGGTCCCTGGGTACTATCAGCAGAACTATTATAATTACTTGGTTCCCCGGTACTTTTCTGGATCCAGGATAAATTAGAATACTGATGTGAGAAACAGCAGTTTCCAACCCGGAACAATCATTCCGACTGTCGGAACGGTCATCTTAACAGGTCTGAAACGGCTATAAAATGGTATAATAAGGCGTTCATTTTCGCCGTAATCCGCCAGCTCGTTTTACGGACCGTTTTTCCGCTAAAAAACGGGCATCGTTTTTAACAGTATATTTGTCGTTTTCCGAGCTGACGGAAAACGGCGCCGTTTTTACGGTCATGTACGCACCATTTTCTTGAACCTGGGCAGTTACTAGAAGGATGTCGGATGAGTCCTTATTAGGTAACTTGGTTAGAAGCATGGTATTGTCATTGTGAGATTTTCGATAAGAATCGCAGGTTAGTCTTGAATAGGTATTGTTGTATATACGATTGGTAGTCATTTCCTAATGTTTTTCACTACTGTCGCGTTTGTACACATAAATCCTTTGTTGAGGGATTGTCATCGGTTTCTAGTTTTTACCTGAGAAGTTTGTGTGCTAGATCGATGGTAGGCAATCCCTACTGGAGGAATTGAGTAATTGTGTAGTGTCTTTCGGAGAAGGTGTCGAATGGTGCGGTGTTCGTTAGGAATATGTCTTGGTATTGAGAAGGATTCAAGTAGCGTTTGTGGGGCAATCGCTAATTCCTCTAGTGCCTTCCTGTTTATTGCTGATGTTCGGATGAATCGGAAGAAATCCCATACCTCAGTCCTTGGACACCCTTCAGAAAAATTAATCGAACTAAGCATTTGCATATCAGTAGTAACGGTGTCAAAGAAAAATGAGCTAAGACAATATAATTTTATTGTTTCCCAACAGCATAACGAGCAAAACAGTTCGTTAAGGAATATAAATAATCATGAACGTGAATAAGTTATGATGTGCAAGACATTTTTTTCATCATTTTCGAAAGCATTTGATTGCATGCAGCTGCATACGGATTTAACAAAAGTATTTGTTGTTTAGCAAATGCTGAACCAAGTTCAGCTGCTTGAGTAAAATCATCTAAGGATGCTTTTTCATCACCTAAATGAGACAAGGATTGAACATAAAGCAAAAGGATGCCGTTTTAGTCGTACCCAAGAGTCGATGCAGAACTCCGCGTTGTGTTAATGCTAAGGATAAAATTTTCTGATTATTTTTTCCATTCGAAGTTAAATCAATAGCTGTACTCAAGTCAACCATAGCTTCTGAAAACAAAAATATACTACTAAAATTATGTAGCAAATAATCTAACTTACCATCAGTTTTACTTAGTAACTGGTACGCTTGAGCTCGATTATTGTAAGCCGATGGATTCTGAGGATTCAATGCAATAGCTCGACTAAAATGTTCAATAGCCTCGATTAAATGATTTTGCTCAGCTAATCGTACTCCTAAGTAAAAGAAAATAAATTTCGAGCGTAAATATGATTCGATATTTACAATATACCTTCTTCTTCTAATTTTTTTATTTCTAGAGATTGCTCTAAAAGTCAAATAGACGAAAAGCAAACGTAACACCATAAAATATAATATCAGAAAGAATTTCTTACTTGCATTTTCTAAATCAATCGAATCTGATGATGATGATGGTGGTTCTTTATCAAAATCTAGGGGATAATTTGGATTGAAAATCGCATTTAGAACATATTTGTCATTATCTGTAAATGTCGCCATTAGGTTTTGAGTGATATATGATGAGGGTCAAGTTCAAATGAAACGTCAAGAATCTCTACTCTTGAATAAAATAATATACAAAGCGAAAGCTGCATCTGCGCTTCAGTCACATGAATGAAAAAAGATAAGAAAGTGATTCATTTTAAACATCGTAGTTGAAAATAAAAGAAGCACAGGAAAGGAGAGTAAAAATGATTGAAGTTGTCGCTAACCTACGAAGAACTTTCAATCATTTTTTAAACATCCGGTTGTAATATACAGGAATAGGAAGACTAATGAAATATTGTATAGCTTAGAAGATATATATGTTTTATAATATTTATATCAACGAACAAATGTAACATTCTCTTATTCTACAAATTTATTTTCAAAACTCTGTCTAACCTTAAAATGTAATGAAGTTTGCATTATATCAACACAAATAACTGAATGCTATTTTAGGGTTGGCATGAATATAATCGATGCATCTCTATTATTTAATACACAAAACCAATTCGTTATTAAATTCGGTTAACATTGTACTAGATATGGAGTCGCAATCTATTTCGTTTTCGCCTCTTCAAGCTCATCTTCCTACACAAATATTGAAAAGTCGGAATAGAGGTATAAATGGTCGGTCGATCGGTATCCGTGACTATCTAGTGATAGTGAAAAGATTCTTTCTTTTATAGTTATGGGGAAAAAAAACACTGTAAAGAATAATATTTCAGCTCATTGTAAAATGAGTACTCGATTCGTGACATCAAGAGCCACATTTATTTCTACATTGGCACTGTCAACACATTTATTAGAGCTTATGAAATGCGTTTAGAAAATTATGATAGAATCCAAGCATTAGCACTTTAAAAAAAACACCACAATGTATCTATTACATACATCAGCATAAATACATGGGTGAAAAAAAAAACGGAAATGAGAATAATAACCCAAGTTATTGCTTTTATTTCTATCAAATAAAATTATTCTTTTCCTTCATATAATCAAAAAACATCATGTTTATCAATGATTTGATTTCGACTTTTGCCGATTTGACAGTCTTCATTTTCGTAATTCTTTTCAATATTTTTCTAATTGAATGCTCACCTTGCGTGATATTTTCAATCAAACATCTAAACAATGGAGTTTATCGGAAAACAAATTAATACAGAATTATTCTAACAACTAGTGAACTCTTACGGTTATTACATTATTTGACTATTCGTTGTTACCAATCGATATTTTGAGAAAAAAAGAAGTGAATAGCAACATTATTTTATTCAATAGTTTTAATTTTCAGATTTTGTTTTCCTTATTATAGTTTTCTTTTTTCTAGTCAACATTTTTTCCGATATGGAACGAAATGTAAATAAAAGCTGTGTATTCAACTCTATTTATCAGATTGTTAATTTTTATGCTTTTTCGACACCGCTATCGTATATGGTGGCGATGGTCATCATCCATTCATTATTTACATTTTTTTCGTTGTCCTGAACATTTATTTAACCTGCAACGGCAAGTGCGTCAAGCGAAATTATTTGTTGCTTCTCGTCTTGATGATTATATAGTTATTGATTGCTCATTTATTCATGAATACAAGGAAAGTGATATTTCACTTGGAAATTATTATGAAAGACTTCAATTAAAAATTCATTCATGCTTTACTTCTCTCTATCGTTATCATTCACCATCGTTTATTATTTTATGTAATATTATTTCGAATAACAACGATAAATGGTTGCAAACTAGTCCTTATTGTCATGTCACATCTCTTTCCTATCTTGACTTATTTCCTCGAGAACAACTTGTCTATTTGTCACCTGATTCACCGAACATAATGACTGAATATGAACATAATGTTATTTATGTACTTGGTGGAATATTTGAAAAAAGTAAACTACTTCCTTCTTTTTTTTTATCGAGCTGCTGTTACTTATCGTAATATATTGTTTTACTTAAGCAAAACATGAACACCTGACTTTAGAGAAAGCTGAACATGAACATATCCGACATCAATCTTTACCACTTCAAAAATATCTGAAGTAAACTCTACTGATAACATATAACAGTTAAATTTATTTTCATTATTTATATAGATTTTCAACTACTGCAAGTCCTGTTTTGTCGCTTAATCAAGTCTATAATATATTAATGACACTCAAACACAATAATAACAATTGGTTCGAAGCGTTAAAGTGTATTCCTGAACGTTGTCTTCTTCGGTAGATGAAAGTTATTTTGCATTGTTTCGATATACTCTTTGAATGAGTTAATAAACATAACAAAAAAATTTCAGAGACTTACGCAACTTTTACGAAGTTTCTAGAGGAAATAAAAAAATTTCGTTATGTTCTATATTTTATTGAAGCAAACAAATACTCATTCTAGCAAATAAACTGCTCTTATATTTTGAATACTCGGAGAAAGTGAATATTCATTTAAATGATAAAATAATTGTAATTCTTCAAAAGAGACTAGTCTTAATCAATAAATTTCGTTTCTTTTTAATTATAAAAGGTACGCATCATCTAAAAAACTGAATACGATATTTCCTATACAAAAAACAATCAACCTGCCGAACGGATTTCTCTGATTATATGAATGTCATTGAAAAAACGTTATTCTGAAAAAAGTACGGACTAAGGCATTATCCAAAAAAGAAAACGAAATGATTTGAAATAACATTGTAATCAGTAATAGTGTACTACATTCAAAGATATCTAAGCGTAAGTGTCAATGATTGGCAACATTCTATGCTTAAAGTCAACATGATTTTGCTATTTATGTGCATGCCTAACACAAGTACATATTCTGAGAATAAACATCGATTATTTAGGTGAAAGATCGGAAAACATTCTAATGGAGAATAAGCCATAATTATGTATAACAGCAAGCAAGGAAAAACAAGCCATGCCACATCATCAGCACTTTTAATTATATACAATATATATTATTTTCACTTATGTTATTTATGAAACCAGACTTGCTGTCAGTTACACGATGCCACGATGGCTGAACAGTAGATATTCCAAAAGATGATTTGTTGTATGTTTACCTATATATATGTGTGCCACTTCTTTTTTTCTATCCAATATTCGATTAATATCTGTCGTCTATTTGCAAACAAAAAACAATCGCTAAGAATGTTGTGTCATAATTTTCTTTTCTTTATACTTTTAATTATCATTTTTACAGCTTGTGTTACTTCAGAATGTTTTCAAGGACAAGTTATAGCACAGACTACAAGTGCGATATTTTATTTTATTATTGAATAAAACAATATGATTTTTCTGATGTACTTTAGAATATGGCACTGCTGATACACAATGTACATTTGGAAGTATGAAAGTTTTATCTGGTTCTTCATTTAAATTACCCTTTCCTGATTGCCTCGAATGTAAATGTACAAAAACTTCGATGACATGTTGTGGATTTGGTTTTGCTTCTGGCAAAGTCGTACCGCCAACCGGGTGTGTTGCACACAATGATGCATGCAAATTAGTATTCGTCAAAGAGACAAATTCATCAGAACTTTGTAAAACTACTAAACGTACTGATAAAAGTAAAAATAAACCTTTTACATCTCGTCGATCATAAATTCATAGTGAAGCAATAACATATATTGCTAGCAACCATCATTCAGTATAAAGTTTATTTTTCAAGTCAATAAAATATGTTGTGATCTATGCTTATATTTTTGATAACACATATTTTCAAAAACATTATTAATTAGATTATAGAAATTTATTAGTTTTTTTAGCATGCGACTTAATAAAGCAAAAATATTAAAAGGCAACTATATGATAGTATTCTAAAATTTTATATTGAATCCGTGCAGGACTTATCATGGTTAGCCATATAATGATAAAGATTAATAGCGATTTTACTTTGTCAATGACTCTAAATAAATTTTATTATGTTGGTAATAAAGAGATAACATGTAATAGATGGATTGTAAGTAGTCCAGAAAAGCAATATTAATCTTCACAATGTGAATATAATAAAATTGTGCTGTTGTTTGAAAGAATACACATAGTTGTTAGCTGTAAATCGTTGTAATAGTTTCTATCAGTGCTTTATTGAATAATTCAAAAGAAAAATGTTTGTGTCTTATTTTCTGAAGTAAAAATATAACGAACAATTCAGCCTTATAAATATTAGCTATTTATAAAATATTGATTTTCACACGAGATTATGGATGAAAAACAATTTGACAAAAACAAATTCCAATACTTCCGTACATGAACAACTAACACTATTCGTTTGTTAATGGCCGAAAAAAAATNTTGCAGTTTTTCGGCCTTTTTTCAAGGACTTTGAATTGTGGAAACTTTTTTGCCTTACAGAATGGACGATATCAAGCTATTTTTAGTAGTATATATGAGTTATTTCATATTATTTTGTATTCAATTTACAGTGAAAAATATATGTCTAACGACATACAAAGTCAATAGACTTCGTACATTATAATAGTGTATTATTGCTACTTGTAAAATTTATATTGTTGTTACGGTAACTAAGAGATAATTTCCGATGATTATTTTTCTTTTTTTACAATTGTTTTAAATGATTATTATATGATCTTTTAATGCTTAGGTTATACAATTTGTCAACGCCGATCTTTATGATTTTATTATCTATTCAAAGATAAAGAAAGAAAAGCCGGGCAACTCTATAAAACATTCTCCTTTAAAAACAGGCGAAAGTCATTTAATATTGCTTGTAATCCCTTGCTAAGAATAATGCTCGTACGCGGTGTTGTTCTGCTATTAATTCTAGCAGTAGTACCTAGTTATAGTCTTATTTGCTATGAGTGTTCATGTAGTCAGCCTGATCTATCTGCATGCCATTGTGACGAAACAAGTGAATTATTTGGAAATGATTATTGTGTTATCGCTGAACAAAGATTTACGGATGAAATAAATATTCAATTAAGTCGAATTCCACGCAACTCAACGTATATTTACATTGAAGATCCTTACTACATTCTTATGCAAGAATCTATTAGATATAATAAAACCACATCAGATTGGAATTTAGTTACAACCGGTGCTCTATTCGGATGTGATTGGGATTATTGTAATAGTCCAAATCTGATCGATGCGTTACCTAGTTCATTCAAATTTACTATTGAGAAGACTTGGTTAGATACAAATATTTATGGTACAGGTAATCTTTCTGCGTGTCATACTTGCGCCTTTGAAACGTGTGGTGATCCAGCAAATCCTTTGAATTTCACTCAATGTCCACTGACACCTTGTGTTAATGTTACGACGGTAATATGAAATGACCAATAATGAAACTAATCATTTCATTATTTTTCCGAAACTATCAAGTTTCTTTTTCTGTTTTTTAGTGTTTAGTATATGATTTGTGGAGTGATTTCGACGGAGGCTCACAATGTTTTGAATCACAATGTGCCCCAGCGTACTTAGATGGTGAATTTGCTGAAACTTATGGTGGTAAATACAGACTTGATATCGAAGGTGTGGTCTATTTACAACAAGATCGTTTTAATTATGACATTTGGGAGATCGATGTTTATTGTGGCGCTGTTAATTGTTCTCGACCAACTATTTTTGAAGAAATAATAGACGTGCTTTACTATGATACTGTTGATCTAGCTCCTTTTCCACCTGTTCGACCAACTACAACTCAAGCACCACCAACTACAAGTACACCTATAGAAAATCCTCTTACATGTTACAATTGTGCATGTATTGGTACAACAACATGTACATGTACATCAACTGTGGTTACATCTTTGGATGAGACCTATTGTATTGTTGCACGAGAAAATATTGGTCAAGAGGTTTTTATCAATTTAGGTTATATTGAAACTGATTCATCTTATGTATATATTCTGGAAGCTCCGTTCGTTCTTGTTGAAGAAACCATTGCTTATGATGAACAAGGTGTTCGATGGCTTACCACAACAGATTATGTTGTTTATGGATGCAATTGGAATCTATGCAATAAACCTGCACTTCTACCACTTCTACCTAGCAGTTTTCAAATGCGTCTACCAGAACCATGGCTCAATACAAATATTTTAGGTACTGGTGCGCCAGTACGTGATTGTCACGAATGTCCGGAAGCTGCTCAATGTGGTACAACGGAATTTCTCGATGCTAGTAGATGTCCAATTAAATCATGCAATACGACTTGTCTTGTTTTGGATGTATTTAATGATCCAGCTGATGATTTATTATGTTATCAATCATTTTGTATTCCACCTGAAGCTGATGAATATAATATCTATCATAACCGCGTGGAAATCGAAGGAATTATCTACGCTAATGAACCAACAGTTGTGAAAATATGGGAAATAGATCTTTATTGTCGAGCTGACGATTGTTCACGTCCTGAAATATTCAAAGAGCTAAAAGATCAATTAATTGTACAACCTGGCACTCTTAGTGCTCTGTTCAATGAGACTCATGATCCAAGTGTACCACAGCGACGATGTTATGATTGCTATTGCTATAACGAGCCCAATTGTGAGTGCACAAGAAGTACGCTAATGAATGCAGATTTAACTTATTGTTTAATTATACGTGAAAATTATGGTCAAGATTATTGGATCACTATGGGACATATTTATGACGATTCAACTCGTGTTAGTATTATTGATTTTCCATATTTAGTGTCCGAGGAAACCATTCGTTACAATGACAATACAGAAGTATGGAATACAGTAACAAATTTTGTTATTTTTGGATGTGACTGGGATTTATGTAATGATCCTAAGCTAGCACCATATCTTCCACGCTCATTTCAAATGCGCCTTCCTGAAGCATGGCTAAATACTAATGTTTATGGAAATGGTCAGCCAGTGCGCGATTGTCATGAATGTCCCGATGCGCCTCAATGTGGCACAGATGAGTTTCTTGATGCTAGTCGATGCCCAATTAAATCATGCAATACGACTTGTCTTGTTGCCGATACATATGATGACCCAGGACAGGATGAATTATGTTATCAATCGTTTTGTGCTCCACCTGATTCAGAGTTTTTCGAAATAGATCCACACCGAGTAGAACTCGAGGGTATACTATATATTGATAAAGTACCACGTACCGTTGAGTTATGGGAAGTTGATATTTTTTGCCGTGCTGATGATTGCTCTCGACCAGAAATATTCAAAGAAGTAAGTATTTGAAATCTGGTGAAATAGGAACTAGTGCAACATAATTGTTTATTTCAGTTGGAAGCTCAATTGACATTGGATGTAGGTGATTTATCTGCATTTGAAGGGTTATCAACAACGGCTCAACCAGCTACTGCGACAACAACGGGTCAGACAGCAGCCCCAACCACAACTTCAAATGCACCGGTGTTTAATAGCATCAGTTTATTTAGTTCCGTGCTAGTTGCTATACTCATATTGATTTTTATTAACTAATGATTTTTCATAAGCTTCATCCATTGGATGATCAATATGGCATGTGCCTTAAATTAATTCTATTAGCTTTTTTCCACGGATAACGTTTCTTTTTTTTTTTACTTTCAATAAATTCGATATTAACATTAAACTGAAAATTTTGTCATCAGTTCGTTTTATCTGTCCGATAAGAATATATAACATAGTTTTATTGATTGTGTATCTACTTTCTATCTGTCCAATACAATGCATGGATCTTTTTGTACAAAAATTCTCTAATTATGATTCGCACTAATACTTCTAGCATTCGAGAATTTGAAATATTAAAACTAATCGAAGGTTTTTATTAATACGAAAAATGTTACATTAGCGGGTACGTATAAATTAGTGCTTTTACTAGGTGATATATCTTGAGAAGGGCGTACCAATTTTACTTTTGTGACAGTAGTCTTCTCAAAATTGGGTCTGTCTTAAGTATGAATGTCAAATTCTTTTATTTCAGAAAATCTTTACTTATATTAGTGTCTTAAGCAATATATGTTTCCTTGCAAGTTTGGATGAATAATAGTATGAATAATGCTTTTCAAATATCAACCTACAAATAGGGATGCACCAATTCCAATTCCAATTCTTGTCTTGGAATTGGTCGGAATTGGTTTGGAATTGGTTGGAATTGGTCTGGAATCGGTATAGAATTGGCTCTAAATGAGTGTAGAATTAACTGAAATCGATGGTACAATTGATTATTCTTGACTAGCAAGTGCTTGAATTTGTCAAAAATGAAATAAAGAAAATGAGACGCATCAGGCCTTACATCTGAAAATTGAGATTTTTACCGTAAAAGCTATAATTCGAGTCATAATTAATAACATATTTGGAATCAGTGCNCTGATGCGTCTCATTTTTTTTATTTCATTTTTGACAAATTCAAGCACTTGCTAGTCAAGAATAATCAATTGTACCATCGATTTCAGTTAATTCTACACTCATTTAGAGCCAATTCTATACCGATTCCAGACCAATTCCGACCAATTCCGACCAATTTTAGGAATTGAATTGACTCAAATTGGAATTGGTGCACCCCTACCTACAAACCATAAATGTCCATCGCTGGTGAAAATCTGCCGCTACCGCGATGCCACATATAAAGAACAGAGTCAGTGCTGCTGCATTAAAAATTATATAAAATCTATTTTTTTTACAAAAATAGGTAATATGTATGATATAGAGTTAATAATTCCTGTTTGATGAAATACTAATGTAAAAAGAGATGAGAAATAACAAAAATTCTTTCGAAAAACAGTAGATTCATTCTTTTTTTATAGGGTCTAGAGATTTTCATCACGACTGAAAATCTGCCACTGCCACCCCGCTATCGCGATGAGATTTTAAAAACGGTACCACTATCGAGCCGCCATGGACATCTATGCTACAAACACATAAAAATTCCATATTAAATTTATTTGAAACATCTACATTTTTGGCAATAAAATAGATGCGTATGCTGTTGCTCTGAAGTTTGCTTAAATTCTAAATTCTTATATGAACTTCTGATTAGTTTAAAAATAACTTCTTCATAAAAAAACTCAGTTTCAAAAACAATAATATTTTAACTGTTGATTCGTTTAGTTCATACGCACACCATGCATAAAATTGAATCCTCACAAAATTTTCCACATTGTCAATAATATATTGAACTAAATGAAATCATCATAATTATAACAAATTGAAGTAAAATTTTAGAAGTTTAATTAAAATGAAAAATGACTCTTGTGAACTTTAATTCAATACTACCCTTAAATAATCGCATAGATTTCGTCCTTTTTGTGTACTCAAAAAGTGAGTACACTCTAGAATCGGTCAGTGTGTCCGTCCGGCCGTAGGCACGATAACTTTCGAAAGGAGAGTCAGATCGTGATGAAATTTTCCACACAGTTCAATCTCATGAATATCTCGGTCGAGTTCGAAGATGAGAAGGATCCNCCTTCCCTGAGGGGGAATACTGGTATTTTTTTTTCAAAAAACAAATTTTCCTCAGAATTATTTACAACATATATAAATCGACTCAGTTTTTAACGCTGATTCCGAATCTGATATTAGTTTTGAACCAAATCGTAGCTTTGTAACGAAACATCGCCTGAAAAACGTCTCAAAATGCACAAAAACTGCATCCAGAAATCAAATTGTCTAGTTTCTCATGATAATTTTGGAGTTCAGACATTCTAGAATGACTCATATGTTCCATGCACTTTTTGCATTGCACATAACTCTCGGATGAAATCCGAAGTTTCCACATTTATTTTATTCTTATTATCTGAATTAATAGTTTAATGGTAATGTAGAAAAGTTTTTTTACTTGAATTAGCTGAAACTGTCTCGATAGTCTATCTTATTTTTACGACATTATAATTCGATGTAAACTGCTTATTGCAAATATTACCCTTATATCAGAGAGAAAGTAATAATTTCTGCATTTTATGGCATGCCTATCTGTTTCAATAAGATTAATACGAAATAAATCTTTTACTGTTCGTACTTTCAGAATGGCTGGCTTATCTCGCGGAAAGTATTATATGATTTTATTATTACCGGTCTTGGTCAAACAGGTAGAAACATTTTATGGTTTTATATATTGAAAAACTACGCAAAGAAGCAGTAAAACAGGTATATAAATGTCTGTAATATTTGTTTCTTAGCTCATTTTAAATAATACAAGTGTAAGTCACTTTCTATCCATTGATGAAAATGATTATTCAATGGATATTTCTTTTATTAGTACTATGGATAGTACCGAGCACTAGTCTTATTTGTTATGATTGTTGGTGTTTACCTTCTGATATATCTACTTGTAATTGTCTTAGCACAACTGATGTTGGAGAAGGTTCATTTTGTACGATCGTTGAAAATTTCCATTCATCAGAGCCATACGTAGAATTAGCCCATAATTCTGAGAGTTTTTTATACACTGGAATAAAAGATCCTTATTATATTCAAGTCGATGAAGCAATTTTTTATAATGAGACAACCAATAAATGGGAAATAAAAATAATAGAAATGACTTATGGATGTGATTGGGATTACTGTAATGAATATTCATTGATTTCTATCTTGCCGAATTCACTTAAATTAGACATTGATGAAGAATGGCTTACAACAAATATTTTCGGTACTGGGGTAGCTACTAGTTGTCACACATGCACAAATGAAACATGTGGCAATCAAACACAATCTATCGATTATGATCAATGTACGTTTACATCATGTGATAATTCGACTACGGTGAGTATTTAGGTTGAAATGTTACATTTTAAAATAAAATAAAAAATCTTCATTTTTTTAGTGTTTAGTCTATAGTTTATGGCATAATATTGAAACAGATGAATCCTGCTATTATTCTGAATGTACACAATCATCACTGGTAGATGAATTTGATGACGACAGTGAAAAATATCAAGTTCTAATTCAAGCCGTTGTTTATTTATCACTAGATCGTTCAGATTTGGAAATTTGGCAATTAAGTATCAATTGTGGCGTTGATAATTGTAGTCGTTCAAGTATTTTTCAAGAAATTAAAGCACAAATTAAAGATGATATGAGTAATTTAACATATTTTCCAATTGCTCGTCCTACAACCACACCACGACCATTAACAACAACGTCAACTTTACCGATTCGTTCTCTTTCTTGTTATAATTGTTCATGTACTGGAACGACATGCCCTTGCACAACCTTTGAAATAAGTTCAGCAGATAATACCTATTGTTATCTTGAACGTAAATTTAAAGCACAAGATGTACATATTAATTTTGGACATATTAATATTAACTCAACATATGTTTATATTCGTGATTATCCTTTTGTATTAATTGAAGAATCAATTATTTACCAAGAAACAACAGGTCGATGGGATACTAGAATTGAATCTGTTATGTATGGATGTAATTGGAATTTATGTAACAAACCGGAACTTATTCCTTATTTACCATCTACTTTTCTAATGCGTCTGCCTGAACTATGGTTAAATTCTAGTATACTAGGTACTGGGCAGCCAACACGTAACTGTCATATATGTCCAAGTGGTCCCGTATGTAGCAATATTGGATTTATTAATGGTTCTCAATGTCCTATTTTACCATGCAATACCACTTGTCTTGTTTCTAGTAAATATACAGATCCAGCAAGTATTGATCAATGCTATGACTCATATTGTGCTGCACCTGATCAGCCAGATTTTGAAATTGATAAACATCGTGTACAACTCAAAGGTATTTTATATTCTAGTCGTCCTACAAATGTTGAGTTATGGGAAACGGATCTCTATTGCCGAGCAGATGATTGTTCAAATCCAGAAACCTTTAAAGAACTTCGAGAAAATCTTATTGTTCAACCAGGTGATATAACAGCTATATTTAATCAAACAGCTGAACCACCAACATTTCGATGTTTTGATTGCTTTTGTGAAGGAGAAGTTAATTGTGAATGTAATACTGTTTCATCGGTGATGGATGATCCTACCTATTGTACAATAACGCGTACTTATGATGGTGAAAATGTTTATATCTATTTTAGTCATCTTGAAACTGATTCATCGTATTTAAATATTCGTGATTTTCCATATATCCTTGTTTCAGAATCAATTATATATAATAATGAAACTGGTAAATGGTTGACTAGAACCAATGAAGTTGTATACGGATGTGATTGGGATTATTGTAATAGACCAGCACTTCTTCCATTATTACCATCCAGTTTGCAAATGACTCTTCCAGAATCATGGTTAAACTCAAGTATATTAGGTACTGGAGAATCAACATTTTCTTGTCATGAATGTGCTAATGCTTCAATATGTAGTTTAAATCAAACAATCGATGGCGATTCGTGTCCTGTCCAACCTTGTACTACCACGTGTCGCGTTTCCAATACATATAATAATCTAATAGATAATCAACAATGTTATCAATCATATTGTGTGTCGGAGAATTCTGAGAAATTGACCTATGATAGCAATCTTGTAAAAATCGAAGGTATTCTATATGCAAATCAACCAACACATGCTGAACTATGGGAAGTAAATATTTATTGTCAGGTTGATAATTGTTCACGTCCAGATATTTTTCAAGAGATTAAACAAGACCTTATTGTCAATCTAGGTAATATTACAGAAATATTTAATCAAGCAAATATAGGCGAACCTGGTCAACTACATTGTTACGAATGCTATTGTGTGAATGATCCGATTTGTGATTGCAATAAAACTGTTCCCCTACGTGATAATTTAACTTTCTGTACGATTATTCGTCTATACGATGGACAAGACTTCTACACTTTTTTAGAACATATCGATCGAAACTCAACTCATATTTATATACGTGAATTTCCCTTTCTACTTGTCGATGAATCAATTCTATATAATGAAGCTAATGGACGATGGAACACAAAGTCGGATGCAATTATTTATGGATGTAATACAGACTTCTGTAATGATCCTCGTCTTGTGCCTAAACTGCCAGTCAGTTTTCAAATGCGTCTCTCAGAATCATGGCTTAACGACAGTGTTTTAGGTACTGGTCAACCAGTACGTGATTGCCATGAATGTCCAGAAGCTCCTCAATGTGGCACAGGGGAGTTTCTTGATAGTAGTCGATGCCCAATTAAATCATGCAATACGACTTGTCGTGTTTCCGATACATATGATGATCCAGAGAAGGATGAATTATGTTATCAATCATTTTGTGTTTCACCTGATTCAGAGTTTTTCGAAATGGGCCCACATCGAGTTGAAATCGAAGGAATTTTATACGGCAACCGTCCCAATGCTCAAGTCGAACTATGGGAAGTTGATATTTTTTGCCGTGCCGATGATTGCTCTCGACCAGAAATATTTAAAGAATTACAAGCAGGACTTGTACTAAACACCGGTGATCTTTCAGCATTCTTCAATATAACAACTTTACCAACAATAACAACTACACTTGCACCACCTACTCAAACTGCAACTGTTCCACCTACTCAACCGAGAATTACATGTTATGATTGTGCGTGTTATGATAATCCTGATTGTTCATGCAACACAGTGAAACCAGCAGATGCAATGACAAGCTATTGTACAATTATACGTGTCAATTATGAAAATGGTCATTTTACAACTGATTTAGAACATATTGATAGAAATTCAACTCGAGTTTATATTCGTAAATTTCCTTATGTTCTTGCAGAAGAATCAATACTTTACAATGAAACTACCAAAAGTTGGAGTACGCGTGCTAATATTTTAGTCTATGGTTGCAATTGGAATTTATGCAATCATCCCAGCCTTGTTAAATTACTTCCTGATAGTTTCAAAATGACTCTAAACGATGAATGGTTGAATACAAATATTTTATACAATGGATCGAGCAGTCGCGATTGCCATCAATGTCCAGAAGCTCCTCAATGTGGTACAACGGAATTTCTCGATTCTAGTCGATGTCCAGTTAAACCATGCAATACAACTTGTATTGTTTCCGATACATTTGATGATCCCGAACAAGATAAACTATGTTATCAATCTTATTGTGCTTCAGCTGATTCAGATCCAGAAGAAAATCAACATCGTGTTGAACTTGAAGGGATTATCTACGGTGACCAACCTACAGTTGTAGAACTCTGGGAAATTGATTTATATTGTCGAGCAGATGATTGCTCACGACCTGAAATATTCAATGAAATTCGACAAAATTTAACAATAGACGCAACTAATATTACTCTTCTTTTCGATAACTCATCTCGACCTATCATCGAACCTGAACTTATTTGTTATGATTGTTTTTGTTATGATGATCCCGTTTGTGAATGTGAAACATTCACTGTATATAGTGCTAAATCAACTTATTGCACAATTATACGTGACAGTTTCGGTGAAGACTATGCTGTCGTTTTAGAGCATATAAATCGAAACTCAACTCGTGTCTATATATCTGAATTTCCATACTTACTTGTCGAAGAATCGATTATTTACAACGAAACAACTAAAATATGGAGTACAATAAATAATGTTGCCGTTTTTGGATGTAATTGGGATTATTGTAATAATCCTAGTCTTATTTCTCATCTGCCAGACAGTTTTCAAATGCGTCTACCAGATGCATGGTTAAATACCAATGTTTTAGGTGCTGGTCAACCAGTACGCGATTGTCATGAATGTCCAGAAGCTCCTCAATGTGGCACAAGTGAATTTATTGATGCTGGTCGATGTCCGGTTAAAGCATGCAATACGACTTGTGTTGTTTCCGATACATATGATGATCCAGAGAAGGATGAATTATGTTATCAATCATTTTGTGCTCCACCTGATTCAGAATTCTTCGAAATAGATCCTCATCGAGTTGAAATGGAAGGTGTTATATATGGCAGTCGTCCTAGAAATGTTGAATTATGGGAAGTTGATATCTTTTGCCGTGGTGATGATTGTTCTCGACCTGAACTATTTAAAGAGGTGAATATTTCAGAAAAGAAACAGAAATTTTGAAATGCATAAAATTTTCAAACCTTTTTGTTTTAGATTAGAGAACAATTCTGTGTAAAACTAGGTGATTATACTGCCTTTTTTGGTAATGCATCAACAGGTGAATCTAGCAATGGTACAAATATATGCTCAACAATTACAACCTCTACAGTTACTACTACACCATCCAGAACTGTAACATCGACCACTACTACATCCAGACCTGCAACATCGATCACTACTACATCCAGAATTACAACACCGACAGCTCCAGTATCAACGACATCTACGAACAGTTCGATTATCACAACTAAAGCTACAACTGTATCTGAGCAAATAACGACTACGTCAAGCGCGTCAACCTCTGCACAACATACTGTTGTGACCCTATTTTTCATGTTCATTTCACTTATCAGTTTTTATTGAACGTGACATAGAAAAGGACTACGTTTTATGAAGAATAAAATAAACGCCTTTTCTAATTTCTAAATTAAGTGATACATTCTTTTTTAATATAACGAAATGTTGATGAAATCTTTTTTTTTTCTTTAAAACAATATAAAACTAGATGAAAAACATCTTATTAATATCTTGACATATGAAGAAAAAACAAGAAATCAAAAGAATTTGTACATAGACATAGATATAAAAAGTTTTCTAAATTAACTAGTCAAAAATAAATTATCAATCTTGTTTTATATTTCTATCGGCTTTACGAATAAATAAGCGTGAAAATCAGTAAGCTATCAACTTCAACATTATGAACATGACCGCAACTTTACGTACCTTCGCAGTGCTCTAAAAAAAAATAGTTCTTCTTCTTCTTCAGAAAATCAGACCAAACATAAGAACCGACATTATAAAAAAAACATATTTTTAACTAAGTTCAAAGAAATTTACAACTAAAACTGTTTTTTATCAATGATTTTTAGTTTATTCAAAAACTTTCTTTTTCTTTTTGTTACTAAAAAATCAAACTCAAAATATATGGGATACTATGTGGTTTGAATGGCTATTGTCAGTTTTCTGTCGTCCATTTGCCTTTGAATATAGCATATATTTTTCCCGGTTTCCTACATGTCACAATCATTTAATTGCGGTATATCTATGTGCATATTTACAACTTTGTAACTAATAAAAATTTAATCTTTATTTTTTATCTTGGATTTCTTTATTATTTTACAACTATATTTATTATGTTGTTCGCTTTTCTTAAGTATTCAAGATGGATTGTAAATTCAATCAGTTACTAATTTGTGAAAAGAAAAACAAGTAGCCTATAAGATAATGATGAAGCATTGATGATTACGGCATAATCTGTTGTACAGTTTAGAATATATATATATATATTTGATAAAAATACAATAGAAACTGGGGAAAAAATTCGTATTGTTAACAGAAGACAATAATTAATTAGTATGATGAAGGAGTATTGGAAAAAATCTCGATTTCTTTCTAATAAATATTTTATTAAAGATATAAAAATGCATGATATTATAGAATTGTTATCAAGAAGAGATGACTCTATTCCTAGTTTCAGGATCTAAACGCTTCATTGTATTTCCTATCGCTTATTTTTCTTTTTCTGTCCTGTACATATGCAATATTTGATCTTTTTGTTTTGAAAAGAAACAATAGAAAGTAATATATATGTCGTAGGCCAATCTAAAATTCAGGCCAATCCTAAATTGGCCTATGTCTAACTAAAATTTGAGTTTCGACTAGTTCAATCTAGAATTGACGTTTGGCCTAGCTTTTTTCTAGGCCAATCTCAGATTTGATGCAATTCTATTCAGTAATATATAAATAAATTTTTAGATAGACGTTGGATTTAAGCAATTTTTGGAAATCATATTCATACGATGCCAATTTGCTTTGCACAATAGTTTTTGGAAAGATTAAAGTAAAATTTTAGGAGTTATCAATAAATTTCTGCAGGAGAACAAGTTTTATGAAAAATGGTTAATAAGTCTTTGAGTCTAAATTTAGCCTCTTCGTGAATGTTTGTAATACATAAAACGATGTTATCTGAACATGATTTCAAAAAATTGCTCAAATTCAACGTCTATCTAAAAATTTATTTATATATTACTGAATAGAATTGCATCAACTCAAGATTGGACTAGTTCAAACTCAAATTTTAGTTTGGGCTGAATTTTAGATTGGCCTACGACGTATATATATATTGTTTTTTTTTGTTTTTGTTTTAAATAATGAAATTTAATTAGAAAAAGAACAAGAATAAATACTTCTTGGTAAAATTGATGATTGTTTGATAGCCTTATACTAATATATATTCTCAAAAATTAATAGCAGCAGCAAAGAAGTTGCTTGAACACAAAAATATAAAATGGTATACATAAATAAAACATACACGAATACACGCACAGAGAATGAAAGAGGATGATGATGATGATGATGATGATGATATCGATGATGATGATATCGATGATGATGATGATGATCGCTGACTATCTTCTTCTTGCTGTGCATTGTATTGAATAGAACGTGTTTGTGCATATAAAAGAAAAGAAAAGGGTTGATGATTGAGGAATAAACATGTATAGAAAGAAAAAAAAAGATAGGCAGGAAAAACACGACGAATAACAAACACTGATTCTTCTAATGTTTGTAAATTTTGAATTGAAATTATTCTAAATTTATCATGTTGATTCATTTGGAAACGGACCTTGAAGAAGAGCACGAACAAAAACATCATAATTAAACATGCCTTCGGCATCATCTTTTGTATTTGTTGAACGAAGAATTTCTTCAACAGCTTGTGGATCAAGTTTTTCAGCCATAGCAACAAGTACTTGGGTAAGTTCAGCTAATGACATTAAACCGTTACTTTCTTTATCGAATAATTTTAAGCCCTCCATAAAATCTTCATATGTACCAAAATTTTTGGGTGGCATTTTATAAAACTCTGAGTAGATTGGTAAAAATTCTTCAACTTTGATGGATTTTTCTCCTGTTTTCTTTGTTTGACCACGTTTTTCACATTCAGCTTGTGTTGCATATAAACCAAGCGAGCGAAGCATATCTCCAATATAGAATGCATCGACTTTTCCCTTTAATAAAATTATTATTATTATTATTTATATAGAACTAATTGATTCGAATAATAATAATAATGTTAAAAAGTCTTACTTCATATTTCTTATCGAATACTTCAAAGACTTGTTTAGCTTCATCAACTTTATCACTGGGTAAATCGGCCATTGCTATTGCTGCTGCTTGGTTTGTTGTTCTTAGTGCGTCCGGGAGATGTTAAGATGTAAAAGAACGGCGACGACAGTAGTGATAAGTAGTAGTAGCAACAAAGGAAGAGAGAGAGAGAGAGAGACAGAGAAATACGAAGAAACGAGAACGATATCAATCCGTTTTGCTATTACTATCAGAAAAGACAGATAGTAGAAATAGGAAAAAAGCAGAGGTTATTTCTGTATTTATGTTATCCAATCGTCGCTTGTCTCCTCTCTAGAACTATTTTTTTCCTTTTGCGGTAATGGTACTAACGCTTGATGGTAATCATCTTTAACAACACGTTAGAAATAATCAATAAAGCTAAAGAAAGAAAAAGAATAGATGAATTGGATTGTTAGACAAGATTAGAAAAAAATTTTCTTTGTAGCTTTCTGTTCTCTACAATTGAATAGATATATTTGGTTTAGAATATTTCTTTTATTAAGGAAAGAGATAAATTTCTTTTGTATTTCGCATTTTTATCTATTCATTTTTGTATAATATCCTTCTAGGCAATTTAGCTATTGTTGTTGTTGTTGTTGTTGTTGTTATTGTCGTTCTATTTGTCAACTTAAGTACAAAAACAAAAAAGCCTTGGCAGTATATTGTTGCCATCGCTGCTGTTTCTTGCTCTTTTAGCGACGACAGCTATATGCTGCTTGCTCGACAACCTTGGACTATACTGTGCGCATGATGATATCGTCTCTCTTGCAGAACGGAATACATATACATGTATACCATTGCAAAATTGTCCAATTTGAGTTGTTGTTATTGTGATTTAAGATGGTACAAGAATGTAGAAAAAGTATATCTCAATTGGGACATCAAGTCCTATAAGGCTAACGTGTTCGAAAATGCCAATATTTTCTTATTGTATGCCTTTAACTTCAGACAAGTAAGATGAAACAATACGTGTTCAATTATGTACTTGAAAAGCATCAGAGGGAATTTCCACTTCAATATGGCATCAACGAGCAAATCAAGAATGGCCGTATCAGTATGTATTTTAGTAAAAAGAAAAAACAGTTTGAAAATTGCAACTTAAGTTTTGAAAATATCTAAAATATTGACAAGAAATTATTTTTGTTTATGATTAATTATTGTTCAAAAATATTGGCAATGCTTTTAATATTTATTTGATGAATAAGATATGGCTGAAAATTATTTTAAAAACAATTAGTTCTAGCTGCCTCAGTCATAGAAAATAAACGAATAATAATCCATCAATCAAAATAAAATTATTTATTTATATCAAATAATGATCTTCAAAATGGTTCCATTGCCTAAACAAACCTTGGGAAATACTACACGACATGATAAAAGAATATTTGAGTTGAATACACTATGAGAAAATGAATACAAACTATTAAGGTTGCTTCTTACAAGTGAATATTTTTTCGCGAATGTATTTTATGTGCAAAAATATTAATGAGTGAATGTAAATGAGTCTACTTTTTCATTATTTTCTATTGCATGACAATGAAGCTTTATTCAATCGGTCGATTGCACATCAGAAGTTTCAACTTTAGCATCCAAGTTTAATTCGTCTACAAGCAAATCATTTGAGTATCGAGAATTAACAAAACAAGCGATGCAATATTTCAAGAAAAAAAATGTGATAAGATAAATCTTGATTCAGTTTTGTGTATGGAAACAATGAAATCTGTATAATGGTAACGTTATCAAAATAGAAATATGTCATTATTAAAATGTCATCTAAAATATTAATTTGTTCTATGCAGAAGAGCTAACAACATAGAATTTCGTAGAAGTTATTTTTTCAGTGGCAATAATACAGAGTCACAAAACATAAAGTAATATTGATGAATTGATGAAACGTATTACTATCAATCAAATGCTACGTATATCGATAACATAAGAAACCAATTGATTCAACATATTCTTGGTTTGTTTCCTACTAGATATAATTATACTCGTGTCTTGAGAAGTAGAGAACCCTGGCGAATACTTATCGTTTCTATAAGCTTAAAAAATATGTTAAGCTCTTGTTCTTGTATATCTAAATATGTATTAATTTTCTAACGATAATAGTTATTATAATTTTCTATGATGTAATGAAATGCATAGAGAAATTTAAACATTATGTCAAGTTTTTAGATAACACAAATTCTATCTAATATCTTCAGTTTTTGTTTTTGTTTTTTGTTTTTGATAAACATATCTGATTACGAGACATTGTCATGCAACTTTCTTTCACTAGACAATGTGCTAGGAAATCGAATTTAATCGCATGATGTTTGAAGAGCGATAAAACCTTGGAGAAATTCGAGATGCCAACTATGAAATTCAATATAGACTATTTGATGAGTTGGATTAATAATATATACATGGTTATCCGTATGAAAAATGAAATATAATAATTCATTTTTATAAATTTAGCGAAAAGATTTATGAAATTACTAAGTTAGAATTTCATATTGTAGGAAAGGTAATAGCTACGTAGAATATTTATTAATAGAAACATAAAAGAATAGATTATAATTGGTCTTCGATATCTTTCCATCATATTCTTTGTTCCATGGATGACAAATACATTTCTATAATGAAACAAGAATATTATTAATAACAACATATATCTAGGGGTGTAGTCAAATTGTGTTGGAAGGTGATCGATAGTCAATACAATTGTTTTGTATTTTCTGTATTTTTGAAAAAAGTGTAACATTATCAACGTCTTTCAGCGAACTATTTGATCTAAGCGATAGTTCTCAACGAAAATGTAACTTTAGGATGAATTTCTAAGATAACGTAACTCAAAATTAATTTAGGTTAGCCTGACACAAAAAGTCAATGCAATATGAGACTATTGATGCAAATAATACTAATCTATGTAGCATAAGCTAAAAGTTATTTTGCAGACTAGAGGACAAAAACTTCTTATGTAGACTGATAGGATTAATTTACTTATCGAAGAATCATAGTTAAAAAAAGCCGCTTTTTTTGGTGTGATAATCTGAATGACGAAGTTAAGAATCAAACTTTCTAACAGATTAATATCTTTTAATGTACCAGTATATGAATGATTCACTCTAGAGCATTACTGAACGAAGTAATTAATGAATCATAGAGTTGAATTTTTTTGACAATCTCTATAAGAAAAATTAATAAACATGTCATAGCGTATGACTTACTCGTTCGTTTCTAAAGTATTCTTGTTCAAACACATTGATATAGGTTTTTTAAATCCTTTGTCCTGCGCCTTCACAAAGATCGAATTAAATCAATGAATCAATAAAATAAAGTCAGCTAAAAATGAATGAATGTATAACCTATTTTTTTGATACTAAAATTTCCTTGCTCAGAAGTTTGATGAAAACGTTTTTATGGAATAAAAAACAATCATAAAATCTTACTAGCAATAAAATACTGAAATTAGTTTCGCTGTCGCATTTTATTATTTTCCAGAAAAATTCTATTGGTGAGGCTTTTATCGCATATCATTCGAATTTTAGAATCGTCTTGGTATATTAAGAATGCGACGAACCGGTGCGATACGATTACGGGAAGTCAGTAAATTCATAGTAACTTGACGAATATCTCTGTCCAATAGAATTGTTCATACTTTTTCAACAGCTACCATTAAAGACATACTAACAATACTTGCTAAATATATTTTTTTTGCAACCAGTTAATATAAATATTATGCTTGAAATTTCGCCAAAGAAATAAATACACAACAATATCAGTATATCACGAAGTATTTCAAGATCACACTTTTCATTTTTGATCGATCTTACACGTGTTTCAGCACGGTTTGAAAGTTTGTTCACATGATAATAAATTGCAATATGTATTACACTGGTAGATGCAGTAGGAAGAAATAATTAGGAACGAATGTGTAGAGTACGCGATATTACTCCTGGTAAAGGAATAATTAAAACTATCAACCATTGAAAAGTGATGAGAATATAGTGTCTTTCAAATGTAATCAAAAGTCTATATATTTCGTTGAAAGAACAGAAATAAAAAAGACGTGATATTGCTTGAATTACAAAATGAACAAGTAATTGCAGATATGGCGAAGTAAGAAAGGTAGCCATGCCATTGACAATTAATATCATTTGTTTCCCAAGGTAAGAAAAATGAGAAAAATTTAATTATATATTTGTATAATACAATAAATCATCGATACAATGCGCGTATTACATACGTGTAAATGTCGAATTGTATGAAGACGACGTTTTGTTCTGCTTACTACTACTAAGATTTGAACAGCTTTGACTATATCAATCAAAAATAGAATTGCTGGAAGTGTGCAGACCACATAATAATCGGCGATAGCGTAGGAATCTTCAGCGTTTGTTTTGGTTAAATTCAAACTTTGAAATTGTGTGTTCATTTAGGAAATCTGTGTCAAATGCGTCTAAAAATTTTTAAAAAACTTCTAGCGTGAGAATAAAAAGTATACGCTTGAAAGTAGGAAGATAAAATAAGATAGAAGATATTCTCATTTGAAAACTAATGCGGTTGTTTATGTTGTAAATAGAAACTGTCTTGTCTCAATAAGCCTATTACGATATGTCAGAATACAAGCATAGTGATGTTGTTCAATTTCATCTGTCAAATGGAAATTATCGAACAACAGGTATCATGAAGTCTTTAGATAATGAACAAAATATTTCACATATTTTAAATGTTATAATAGGCTGTGAAAGTAGTTCACATAACCTAAAGCATAACATCGACAAAAGTATGTAATCTAATTTTTTTAGAAGTACCGATTATTCAATTATTTACTCTTTTGTTTTTTGACTTCGCTTCAATGAATATATCAAAAATTAAACAATAGAGAGTGTCTTCAATTCTCATTTCTTTTATTCCAGATGATCAGTTTAGTTGATACAAAGAAAATAGACAGTCATTCATTGGCAAGTAAGTATCCTGAATTCTTCATTGCCTTCATACAATACTTTGATGTTACTTTTCACGAGAAGATTTTTCAAAAAAACTTCGGAGCTCACATTGATGAATATTTCAAAATAATTATAACAAACATATATTATTTCAAAGTGTATTTACATTGTGTCTTTTCTTATTTTTAAAAGAAGCATCAATGTAACTAATAAGTTAAATGTTTTGAAATACCTCAAATTATATGTTTATTATTCGCCTAAAGAAGACATGAATTTTTTCAAAATTACATCATTTCTAGAACAACACATAAAAGAGAACGATGTTTTTATAGGGATCATTTTTTTTCTGTAGATTTCATAGTGAAATAATACGGATGCATTAAGAAATAATGATTTTTAATACGATACTCAATTCAAATCCGTCACATGATGACAGGACATGTGAAACGATGTAAAAAAAATTATCTCGTTTAAAGTTGAACAGTTTCTAGAAGTTAATTCATCGACGAAAAAAGTATAGCACAGTTGTTCATCATATTTTGGCTTGATTGTTCCGAAAACAGTTTAAATATCCTCTGAATAGTTCTTATTATAAATATCTTATGACATACAATGAATAGGTCGATAGTATTTTCCGTTAGATGTCAGGCCTTTTTCTTGTGTACGTACTCTAGACTTTTACATATAAAATAATGTTGTACACGTCGGAAAATGTCACCAAACAATACGCTTTCACACTCCATTGATCATATCTTTCTTTTCCTTGAATTAATTCTTTTGTCCAAAGACCAGATTGACATTATTATTTTTATAACTTTTCTGCTTTTCAGAGCATACATATGGTACATATTTCTTTTTTAGTACATAATCGCTACGTCATGTGAAAATATAAATTTAGATTTTTCCTCTAAAATATACTTTGATACAGTGGATGCTATCAATTAATATCGTCAAGCACCTACAAATTTGAACGATTGCTTTAGCTTGTTCATTTGAAATAATGACTACCTATCACCATGCCTTAGATCTTAATTGAATATTTTACGTTTTCTAGTCAATAATTCGAATGATATTACGTACCATTCAAAACGTTTGTTTTCTTGAAAATTAACATTACTAATTATTATTGTCAACCTTTAGCATATGTATGTCTCACTTGATTGCCGTTCATATATATTTCATCACAATAGAAAAAACTTGTACCGTATCAAGGATTTTTTGGATGATTCACAGTGTTTTTCGATGAGTAAACTGAAATATCTCCGTTGTGGATTACTGACCAAAAATAGTCACATCCATTAATTACTAGTTATCAGGAGTAAAGTTCGGTAACCCTTGATTGTACATGCTAATTCGTGATGAATACAATACAAAGCAAAAGATTCGTATCGTATAGTATTTTATCATCGATTTCAGTTTTTTTTCTAGCCGAATATTCGTTTACTGTGTATCAATCAACGAAATAATATTGTTCTTGTTAGATCAATTTCTATAGCTCGAAAATATTAATTTTCAAGAGGTTGAGCATCGTTGTACAATTTGTTTTCTCTAGCGATCAGGAAAATTTTCTCGATTATTCAGCACTTATATATAGGTAACTTGAGAGAAAAACATTATAATTTATATCAATTTTCGTCAGCTAATCCAAAAAAACTGACTTCCTTATGGCAACTAATTCTGAAATACAAAACAGAGAACTCTGCAAGACAACGGAGATTCGACACCGAAATTTTCTAGTAGAAAATTCAGACATTCAATTGGCTCCATTCAACATAGTGCTTGATTTACAACTGCTTTGTTTACTATCGTATTTGCGTCTAAGATCAGTTTTTACTGAACTTTGTTTATGATAAAATCTTCAGTTTTGAAACTCAACATTTAGATTACTCCTATTATGTATGGTGATTTTTGATCAGTCGTATAATAACATTCAAATGGTGTCTTTTTAAGGAAACAAAATTTTTTCATGACAATTAGATTTACTGAATGACATTCATACAAGACATCTTTAGATGCATACTAATCCATTTCGTTTATTAAATAAAGTTTTCTATGTCAGAAACAATTATTAAATAATTAATAATAAGAATCAAATATGTTGATAGTTATTAACTTATTATTGATCCATCATGAAACACCTTGCGCATATTATCTCAACGACTCTATTGATATTATTTACAATCATGTATTTTGAGGATGTTGTAAACGCTATACGATTGTTTGTTGAAACTGTGCTATACGCTTTTCATGTTTTAATATTGTATTTGTATCGGCAAGAGGTGTAATACGTTTCATTCTAGTTAATAATTGTCTAATAAATTGGCGAATTTCGTAGTCTAAAATAAGTGTACATATTTTTTCAATAGCCACAGATAATGATACAGTAACAATGCTAAGAAAATATAGTATTTTGTAAGAACTGAGCAAAAATAGTAGAATTGGAACTCCACCCATAAGATAGATAGTCAAAAATACTAATATATTCCGAAGAAGTTAGACATCTCGTTTTTCTCTATGGATTAATCTTAGCAACATTCCAGTGATTGATTTTGCTTGTTTAACTTCCGAATAAATGTAAATGTAGATCATACAAATAGATGATGCCAGTATTGAGTAATAAACTATGAATGCATAAATTATATGAGCTAGACATTGTAAAGGTACCCAGCAAAGTTGACATGGAATGAAATCAATATCTTTTGTTATTATGTATGATAAAGGCATGATAATAACAGCAAACCATTGAACAGCAATAAGAATGTAATGTGTTTTAAAAGTAATTAAATGGTTGTATTTATGTGAAAAAACAGAAGTAAAAAGACGTGATATTCCTTGGATCAGAAATGAATAAGAAACTGCGCACAGAGTTACATAAGACAAATAGGCACGACATCGACAAAAGATCACATTTGATACTGAAGGAAAAAATATGAGAAATATATAATTCGTAGTTTGTACAAGACAATAAAGAATCTATGCAGTACACGTATTACACATGAGTAAGTGTCGAATCGTATGAAGACGAGGTTTTGTTTTGTACACTAATATTAACATTAGAATAGATATGATTACGGTCGTAAGAGCGAATATGACAGATAATGCACAAGCTAAATCGTAATCACGCATATCATATGGTATTTCTTGTGTTGAGTTCGTTGTTAGATCGAAATATTGTGATGCGATGAAATATTTATTTTTCTTTTATTTATGTAATACAATAAGATCTTTTCCAAGAGAAGTATAATTTATTGTGAGGAGGAAAACTCTTTATTTTATGTACTTAGAGACCATCGGAAAAAAAACTAAAAGAGCAGAATAATTGACAGCAATCTAAAAATGAAGAATATGTTTCGTTTTTAAATAATTAGTCTTCGAACATAATTTACGGAGTAATAATAAAGAAATTATAAAGTATTTACATGACCTATTAAAACATATTTTGATAAGTAAAAGAAAAGCATTTTAATTTAGATCATAACCAAAACTTGTATATGTTTTGAGTATGAGTGTGGACTTTCAGATAGCTGGAGAGAATCCATGAAGTCACAGTCACAGTCTATATCTAAATTTGAGCTTGAGGATAAGTTTAAAAGATTTTCACCTTTGAATGAAAAAGTGATATATATTCACAACAGAGTTTTCCTACTAGGTTCGCTTTTCAGCTGTCACTTTGACTTGATTAATTATTTCTATCTTTTTCTTAACTCTAGCTAGATTGAATTATTTTTCTTGTTTTGTGCAGTTTACGATAGTCATTAAGAAACTCAGAAACCACTTATTTCGACCGAGAGAGAGTATCAGTTATGTTATCGGATCAAAGAAATTTTTATTTTATTGCTTTGTGTTGGCTACCTAAATATTATGGTGAAATTTCGAAAAACGATCAAAAAATTGTTTTCACTCACTTATTTTGCAATCATTTTGAAATTCATCTCTTTTCCATCAGTTAATATTCACTTTATTGCGTACTTTTCATGAAATTCTATTACTTTTCTTTAATATACGCGAATTATTTAACTTAGAAGACTGTTGCTAAAATTTTTAACCAATGCTATCTATTTTTCTAGAGAAGAATATTTTTTCTCTTCCATAGATAAAGTTGGATAGAACATCTATTTCAATAGTTTTGACTAAAATTCTGTCAAATAACAGTCGAGACGCTTTTCGCAACATAAATAAATGTCATTGTTAAATGTATAAACAATGAAATAAAAATAATTAAAGAATTCAATATCAGAAAAATGTAAGTATAGAAAATTATCGGTTCTGAGTTTCTTTTTTACGTAACTTTAAATAAGATAGAAAATAGATAAGATCAAAACATAGTAGTTTTATATTGGAGTTAATATTCTATTTAAATGCTTGAAAATAATAAATATCTGAAATTTTACATCAATGCATTCAATTGAACATAAATATAACTATACCGAGTCGAGCTACATAATTTTTTTTTCTTACAAATCAGAAAGTACCTAGATGGTATTTAAGTTTTACTTGAATACGAAATGCGATGCGAAGCAGGAATCTGGATTCACGAAAAATTTTCAATTCAGAGAAATCTTGAATACTTTTTTATGTCGACATGATGAAATTCATCACTGAGAAAACTCTATTCTTACGTAGCGATACATTCTTAAGGATCGATTTCGATTGATCGATTAATT
>CAJNYU010002726.1:9069-21010 GCA_905331475.1 Rotaria socialis
AATTGTTCCGCTTAACTTTATATCATCTTCAGTTTCCTATCAAGTTTCGTTTGATTTAAGTAGCATTTCTTACTTCATATTGATATCATGCGACTGACTGAATGGATAACATCTTGGACTATCAACCAATACATCTCATGATCGAACCTAGGACAACGCAGTAAGTTCCAAAATTTTAATCGGATCGATAAATTACAAAAAATACGTTGTGATGCGCATTGTAAACACAAACGAAAAAGAATCATAGTCTACTCATTTGTTTTTGGATTCTTTTTCTGAAAGATTGTTAACGCGTTTTTTAAGGGGCTTGTCTGAATGGAAATTGTAATAAACCCTTAGAAGCATTTATGAAAGGGTATATGAAAATTAAATACCCTTATAAGGGTTTATGAAAGTGCAACGTAGACTAAACCCTTTTAGGGTTTATGAAAATCAAATACCCTTTCATAAACCCTTCTAAGGGTATATGAAAGGGATTAAGAAACTTTTCACATACGGTAAAAGTGTTTAGTCTACGTTGCACTTTCATAAACCCTTAAAGGGTTTATTATTCTACCCTTTTTTTTACAGTGTATATCATCTGGTAGAGAAATGAATTCTCTATCGAGTGGTGGACAGCTCATAGCCGGGCAATGAAACGTATTATCGGTGCGCGGAGCTTGTTTTGAATCAAGTCGTAGTTACCAGTTCTCTATTGTATGGTGAGAACTTTTCATGGGCGGACGGTGATATATGCGATCGGTTTACAGATGTAGTGATTCAGAAATGAGTTTCTTGTCGTTTTTGCAGCGGTTGATATCTGGAAGGGATTTTGATATGGAGTAGCGATGGATGTGTGTTTTAATAGGTTTTTGAAGTTCTTTTTTCTGTTTGTGGTTTGTGGAAAGTTGCTTTTAAGCGGTAAGGCTGGGATTATGACGTTATTTTATGGAAGTGTGAGGTTTGGATAATATAAACTTTGGAAATATTTCGATGCTGAGGTTGTATGTGTCGCATTCTCGATGGAACTCTGATGGTAGGTGATCGGTTTTCCTGGTTTGGATTATGACACATCCATTCATGATCGCTTATAGTGCTATGATCGCCTTGCTGATTACTTTTCAGGCGCAGCTGGCTGCTTCCATAATAGTGGGTCAAACCGTTAAAATGGTGTCTTTCTCGGTTTGATTTTTGCTATTGGTTTATTTCGTTAGCGAATGAAATTGTTTTTCAGTCGTGCTAGCTTCTCATCGATTGGACTCGCCTATAGTCTTTGAAGATACTTTAGTAAAGAGTGGGAAAGTTTAAATTTCATTTGTTATTTCGAATAAAGGGAATTCATTAATTCTATGTGATAATTACTTATTCCGATGCAATACAAAAACAGCTCGGAAAAAATATTGGATGTGTACTGAAAAAGGTTGTAGTGTATATGTGCATACAACTCTTAACAAGGAATTGATATGTTTAAACGATGTTCATAATCATCTTTCAAGTCCGAAACAACTGGAAGCTAAACTTTTACGAGACAAAATGAAAGAACGAATATTAACTGAATCAATACCCATTACAAAAAATCTATGATGAAGAAAACAATGAAAGCAGCAGCAGCAATTTTACCAACTGTTATCGAACATCGTATGTAAAACAAGCACATTTGTAAAATTATCTATTTGTATGAATTGTTTTTAATATTAAGGATCTAATATGACTAAAGCACGTCGAAAAATCATACCTGTTATACCATCAACTGTTATGTTCGAAATTCCAGAGTTATATCAACAAACGCTTTCAAATGAACAATTTTTAACAAGTGATTTGTTTCTTAAATGTGGTCAAGATAGAATTCTTGTCTTTGCAAGTGATCAACAACTAGAATTATTATTTGAAAGTGATACAATTTTTATGAACGGTACATTTGATACATCACCAGCAAATTTCAAACAAGTGTACTTGATACATGTTCATAAATTTGACCACGGTATGTGAGAAATTATTTATAATATCTTGAATTCTTATAATTGTAGTTTTGTGTGGAAGGTTTACCAGTTGCTTTTTGTCTTTTACCAAATAAACGTGGAAAAACGTATACTGCACTTATGGAACAATTACAAGAACAAGCTAATATTATGGGGAAACAAGTTAATTCAAAACGGATTGTAACGGATTATGAACCTGGTTTAATGCCTATACTTGAACAAGCAGTAAGTATTTTATATTTAGAAATTCCGTTTAGTATGTTTAAAACTATCTCGTTTTTGTTAGTTCCCTAAAGCACTTCACTCCGGTTGTATGTTTCATTTCAATCAAGCAATTCATCGAAAAATTACAGCTTTGAGTTTATCGAATGATTATTTACACAATGAAAGTATTCGTGATCAATGTAGCCAGCTAATGATTTTAAGTCTCATCCCGATTAATGAAGTGGAGAATCAATTTAAACGTTTACAAATAATTATGTCGACATCATTAGGTGATTTACTACTTTACTTCAAGCGCCAGCGAATCTATGATGTTGTTCCTATTGAAATGTGGAATTTTCATAATGTTGATCATCGAACTAATAATACATCAGAAGGTAAGAATACTCTTCGTTTCCATTTTGTTTCAAATCATAATCGAGAATTATTTGTATATTTTAGCTTATAACCTTCGTTTCGCAGCTATATTGTCTAGAAAACATCCAAATATTTGGAGTTTTATACAATTAATTCAATGTGAACATGTTCGTTTTGAACATACATCGATACAGCTTGATACTGGAGCTTCTATACCAAAACAGTCAAAAAAACAAAAGCTTTCCAAATGATACTCAATAATCTTCAAGAAAGATTTCTGAAGAAAGAAATGAATTGCAATCAATTACTAACGGGTTTATCATTGTTAATTGGAAACAAAAAAAAATAGTATCAACCTTATTATATATCACCATTATTTTATTTTTCACCAATAAAACATAGCACATAATATACGTCTAAAGAATATGATAATCATTTCTATTTCTCTCTTCCATCTTTTCCTTTCGACATTTTCCACTAACCCCTATAATAGAATGTTTGATGCATTTTAAAAAGTAATGAAAAATAAGTCATCACTTCTTCATTATTTATTCATCATCGGTTGCAGGAGAAGAGATATGAACACTCTGTCATATGCGCACGCCAATAACTTGAATCATCATCTGTGTTTTTTGTCATGATCGAATAGAGAAAAAAAAGCTACATAAAAAGAAATATTTCAAGCATATAAAAAAAGCAATTATACGAAATTCAAGATAACATGGCATGATTGTTAAATATAATGGTATAGTAAACGCTATAAATGATTACTATAGTAATCATTTATTCAAAAGCAATTATATATATATATATATATTTAATTGCTTTTGAATAGACGTGTGATCATCATACTCTACCCAACCGTTACGAACAAAAAAACACAAAAAATTATTTGATTTTTTAGTGTGAGCAATCGCTTTGTGTACGCTATGGGTAACGTATACTTTAAATTAGTTAGCTTGACAATGAAAGTTTTTATTTGATCCGAATATGAACATTACCGTCAACTATACTCTAAAAGATGGTTTATTACCAAACCTGTACCCAAGAGAAGAACTTATGGGGTTTCATACTGATTTGCTGAATCTAAACTAGATTAGAAGATAATGACCTAATTTGGATACAGGTTTGGTAATAAAACCTTTTTTAGAGTGTAACAATCTACAACTTTCACTCGCCAGTTCTTTTTTACCAAAATTTCAATTTTCCTTGTAATGTGTAGAACGGCATCAAACAACCACTGTCGTTACTACCTCTATGTGAAGACACAAAAACCAAAGAGGTCCTTTAAGATTCTCCTATATGGAGTTTCATTTACAGTCTTCATTTAGTTTTGTATATGAACTTTGTATTGGTCGACCAAGTAAGAAGTCTATATGACTCCACACACAGTAATTATTCATTCAATTTTGTAACTCTTTTCTCATTTAACTCTAATTTTATTCGATTCTTCTTCGCTATCACTACATATAATCAAAGCTTTATTCAACGTACGCGTGTTCGTTATAAATTTAATCAAAATTATCCTAGAAAGCTTTTTACAAGAGAAGAAAAAGACTTATACAACAGTAGGATTATGGTGCAGAATAAGTTCTTATAGTTGTTATCAATAAGAAATTAGCGTACTATCCACGAAAGACAAATTGTAGGGATGAATGCATAAAAATATTTCGAGTTTCAATGATAAAAGACATGATATAATTTACTAAAAATATTAAATTTTCTATGCATTTTATTCAGTTTTTCCTAATTAAGAACAGTGTTCTAAACAGAGGGCAGGTTCAATAAATTACAAGCTACCACTGATTACTCTATTTAGGCTTCAAGATAATTGAATGCTTGTTACATTAAAGTTCGTCATTTTAGGCTTTGATGGGTGAATAAATCTCGTATGTACCGATAGTAAATCACAAACAGGGGATTGTATAAGTGTCTATCCTTTGATTTTCACTCGATAATGATCACCATTTGAAAAAACGGAATGGACATTGTTGTAAAAAGTGAGTATTCTATCGAATAAGCTTCTAGACAGACTATTAAACGCTTTGTAGAACGCAGCTAATTTACTCATCAATCCCTTCATAACTATATGCTGCATATTAATGTGATAGTTTTTTGCATGATGTTAAGATCTTTAATAATTGTCTTGTGTTCAATGTAATCTGAAGGGAGCCTAATCTTTATAACATTGAAAAGTGATCTATGTATCATATGGGTATTCATGTTTCCAACTCCCTTTAAGAAAGGCAAAAACAAAGCTCAGATCTCTGGCAAGATATTAATTTCCTTTTCTTTTGTTTAGATAAATAGAGAAGCTCACCCTAGTGAAAGTACTCGCCCAGCGAGTACGACTTTGCAACATGAGTACTCAAATTACTCGAGTGAGTACTCGATGAATTTTATGTGTAACTATACTTTTCGTGTACTATGACGAGTACTCTAATGAGTTTTCTCTTTAAGAATTACTCGTACCTGAAAATACGAGTACTCGAGGTGGTACTCATCGTTGTTTTTCAAAGGGCATTCAACAAAACATCTATGCACTAGGATGCATAAAATAAAAATAATTTTACTTAATTAATAACAACTATATAATGAAACGAAAATTACGAAAGAACTCTTTAGATAAATTATCAATTGTATCTTCCATCTTTTGTGATGAGTCACTCATGTAGCTTAATCAATTGACTATTTAAAGAATAGAAAAAATAAAGTCATTTCATTTCACCTATTCGTTTCTCGAGTAAGACCAAATATTTATTTGAAAATATAAAATTATGTGTTAAATTTTACGTCTTAAATCAAAGATGAAATATCGTTTTAAATATTTTTTTTTGTGAAAATTAATGAAACACAAGACAAATGTGAAAATTTTTCTAAAAACATGATATTCAATATTCTGAAGAAGCATCAATACTATAGAAGACAGTTCATACATTTTTTTATTTTTTACTTAACGATTATAGTTTTCGATTTAAAATGTTCATATTTTTGTAACGATCTAAAGTGAATGTGTATTGTTATCAAGTATCTTAATTTGATCCATAATTTATTTCTCATGTGTGTTTGTGTTTATATATGTTATAGTGTTCTGAATACAGATTTTTATTCATTTTTTCTTACAGTCTGTGGATCAATGTTTTATCTCTGAGTCATAATTAAACAAATTTTTAGACGATGAAACACTTCGTTTCTCAGATTCTTATCGTGTAACTCACTGTTCTATTATTAGTTTTTGAAATAAATAAATTAAATCTAGTAAAAGGATACTGAAAAAACATATGTGTCTGAGTATTTTACGAAAACTCCACCAGAGTACTCACAGAATATATGATGAGTAGTCAGAAAACACTCGATTTTATAAGGCGAGTACTCAATAGTCGTACTCATATACTCAGATCCAAGCACAGGTACTACTAATGAGTACTCAAAGTCCCGAGTACTCATGAGATCTCGCGGCATTTTCTAGCGTGAGTACTTTTTGAGTACTCGCTTGATGATTTCATTGACTAGAGCATATTTCATTCCAGAATTTTGAATAAAATCGTCAACTCTGTTGTGCTTTTCCAATTGAAAAAAACTTATCTTGATTGTCAGTTAGTATGTTTTGCAGAGCTTCAAAATTAAATCTTTAAAAAAGAAATAATTTATTTTCATTTTTATTCCAAACAAGAAAAGTAAAGTGAAATGACTATACCCATTTGAATTCTCATATGTGTAACAATCCAACCAGGTGCATGGATTATTGCAGTCTTCGAGTGAAATACTCAACCATGCCTTGCCTTGTCTGTCATATTAGTCAATCATTCTTTCGTTCTTTCACTACTTCTTGCACAAATGCAGTAGTGATATTGCACTCGATACGTGCAATATGTAGTTTGTTCTTACTTACACTGTAAAAGAAAAACGCAGAATAAAAAACGAAAAAATGGTTTATGAAAGTGCAACGTGTAGCAAATCCTTTTCAACCGTTTATCAAATAGTCATGAACCCTGTTATAAACCCTCTAAAAAGGGTTTAATATGGAGTTTATCAATGTTAAATACTCTTTCTGGAAGGGTTTATTGAATGATTCATAAGATTCATAAACCATTAAAGGAATTGCGACACGTTGCACTTTCATAAATCCCTGAAAAGGGTTGATAATTAACATGAACGTTCTTATATAATCTTCGAAACTCAGTCTAAAAAGGGCTGATTAAAATATTATGCTCGTGAGCCCCTCTAAGAAACGATATTGGAAAGAGTTTATGGGCATCATGAATGATCGACAGCATTTTTGATAGAGTATATGAAAGCGATTCTTAACCTCAATTATCACTTTCAAGTTGAATGTTAGGATATATATATAGGGATTCAAGAGTACCATGAACTGCCTCCAGGGGTCGGAAAATGGCTGAATAGATGGTTTTTCACCTTAATCGATGATCGACGCATGTCTATGAAAAGAGATACGCAGAATTAATTTTTAGTTTTCATAACTCTATGTATCTGATGCTTGCTACGTATAACATTTCATAATAATTAAAGAGAGGTTGGTAGACTTCTAGAGGCTGGAAAAAACCATATCTGTTATTTTCTCTATGTTTTGAGCTTCATATTTGGAGAAACTCTTACTCGATCATGTCTTAGAATCCAATATTCGCTAATCGAGAAACGAGCGAGACTACACTCTAAAAAAATAGGTTTTTCACAGAACCTAAAAAAGGTTCTTATCCTCGGTACACCGTCAGATCCTTTTTTTTGGTTTTGTAAAAGTGAGGTTTCGTATCAACCCCCTTCACAAAAATTCAAAAAAAGGGTTTCGTAGCAATGGTTTCGTACAAAACCTTTTAGAAATCATTCAAAAAAAGGTTTCGTACCCGACAAAGGTTCCGTTAAAAATATCATTTAACCCTCTGCTGCCGCCCGCGGTATGCACACTATTCGAGTATTTCTCAAAACCCGAGTATGGTATACATCAAATGAATCAAAAGTAAGATGAAATAGTCTACAGAGTAGTTTTCTGCATTCAAGGAAAATTATTCTAAAGACTATTTCATCTTACTTTTGATTTATTTGATGTATACCATACTCGGGTTTTGAGAAATACTCGAATAGTGTGCATCAGAGCATCAACCAGGCCGTGTTTTTGTAGGCCTGGCCGGTCCGTGACAGGCCTTTGCATTTCAAGCCTGCCTGTGCCTGTCAACTAATTTGGTCGGCCTGGCCTGCCTGCCTGTCATTCNTTACGAAACTTTCAATGGTTTGGTACAAAATATGCGAAACTTAGGCATGGATAATAAATTGGTAATCGTTCAGCTCAAAAAGTACGAAACCCTCGAATGTTCTAGAAACCAGCAATTGTTTTCCAGAAAATATTCCAAACCTTTTTTCAGTTTAGGGAACCATCAATGGTTCCGTGGTCATATTACGAAACCTTAATGCGGACCAGAAAGTGTCGAGAAGTTCCGCATATATAATAAGAAACCTTCGGATCGTCCGCGAAAGCAACAATGGTTCCGTGGACATATTGCGAAACCTTGAAGCCGACTTGCAAGTGTGGAAAAGTTCCGCACAAATAATACGTAACCTTCGGTTTGTCCACGAAGCCAACAGTGGTTCCGTGGGTATATGACGAAACCTTCTGCCATTTCCCAAAACTATCAGAGGATTTGTACATGACGTACGAAACCACAAACCACTTTACGGAACCTTCGAAGAGGTCAGGCGAAAATTTCGAAACCTGATGAAATCTGCTGAACTTAAAATAGTTCTGAAAGGAGACCACGGAACGTGTTTCACTCTACGGAACTTAAAATCGTTCGGTAGAGAAATGCGGAACTATTAAGGTTCGGTAGAGTACCGATTGTTTTTAGAGTGTAGAAAACTTGAAGATAATTCGGTCGAGAATTAAAATCTAGCATGATCAATAAAGATAAACATCAAGATGATTAAAAGGAATCGTACGAATCTCTTTCTAGGAGCGACTAATCAATGCAAACAGGATAGCTAAATCACATTAAAATTGGCAAGGGACTAGTTTGGAGAAATGGTTTTAAGTGATTGCTTGAGATGAATTCTCTGGGATGTTACACGAAAACTTTTACTCACTTCTATTGACGTTGGCCGCTTGCGATATTCTCACATAAGATATTAAGCAAATAGCATTTGTAATTCAGCACATTCTATATTTACTTTGAAGACTTTGTTTGATGGAACCTAAACATTAAAGCGTGAGTTATTAATAGATGACGATTTTCTCTTCAAGAAACTCTGATTAAAGTGAAAACCTACTAGAAATCAGTACATTACAGCTACCAATTGACAACAATCGCTGACGTGCATTATGAAACGCATCTGAAAGCTCAAAGTAACCGTCACTCACCCACCACATGCGAAACCTTTCTATTGAACCCATGACCGTAATTCCAGTAATCGATAAAAGACATCGAACCCAAAGATCGAAAAGAAAAATCATTGAAAAGTGACGTAGAATCGAATATTAATAACATATTCTAAAGCACTCAATTTATGAGGTATCTCGTCTGAATATATAAAGCGTGTTCACTTTTATCGAGGCTTAAATTTTACACATGAAATGCTGTTTTCAACTACATAATGCTACTGCTCATTCGCTGGGAAACTTTAGTAGAAACACTCCCCTCACTGATACGGCGGCTACTTGTCATCAAAAAAGTACACAGAACCCATCCAATTCATTGTTTCTTTCTCTCCTTCACCCCGATCAATGCCTTGCATAAAAAAATAACGTCTGCACCTTACGAAATAGCTTATAGCTTCTCTAAAAAAAAGCCAGCTCAGTAAAAAAAATATAATCATCTTATTCTGGTTGAAATTAAGTAGTATCATTCTGCAGTCATCGACTGTAAAGTACAACTAATTGGTCAAATTTTACACAGTTTTGTTCACTAATCTATAAGTATCAAACGGGAAAAACTCCATCGCCTTAAAGAAACACACGTGTGTCTATACTTTTCTTAGGAATCAAACATAATTTCATAAAAGAACTGACGTTTCACCTTCAATCGATTAGAGAACGCACTGATGTCGACCGGTTAGTTGTGAATGTAGACGCTCTCGTGATGATTTACAAAATTTACCGTCTTTGAATCGATAGATTAAATTAAAATATAAAGGGATTTTTTCACCTAGGAACACAGTCTTCCGCTTATTTTTCGAAATGAATGAAACTAAATGAAATGAAGCATCATACTTAGCTTCTAGTGGGTCGGAGAAATCTTTGATAAGCAACCCATTGGAGTGAGCACATATTCATACTAGTTTTCGTACGTTCGCTTGTTTATCTCAATAAATAGAACGATTAAATGAAAATATAACCTTTAATCTACAAAAATTCTTCACATAATTCTCTGGATCTGTGAAGAACAAAAATAAAATGAATAATGATACGTAAAGTTAAGTGGGCAGATTAAACCATCGACGCGGATCAATTGATTGAGAGTAAGTCCATGTTCGTAACATTTTCCAATGTTCTGCTTGTTTACCTAGATAAATAAAATGATTGAATGGAAATATATCACTTTATGAAGAAAAAATCCTTTCCATAATTTAGTCGATATGACACAGTGGGATGAAATAAAAAATTGTTATTTACTTTGCAGTGTGTTGTTGAAATGGTAGAGATGGAGGTAAGCGTCACAAATGTCCTTTACGGAATGTCCCTCGATTTTGGTCCTTAGAAAAAATGTCCCTCTTATGAAATGTCCCTCTTAATAAATGTCCCTCTTAAGAAATGTCCCTCTTAAGAAATGTCCCTCTTAAGAAATGTCCCTCTTAAGAAATGTCCTTCAAAATTAGTCCTTTATCATATGGTCCTTCAAAAAAATGTCCTCTATTATAAAAATGCCCTTTTATTAAAACATGACAAATAGTCACTGAAAATGTTCATTTGTTTTTTTTACTTTTTTACTTCAACGGGTTAAAATGCATAGTTTATTTAGCACACCGCCAAAATTTGATAGTCTTAGGTTTATTGTAAGCCTTCATTTGAGAAGCATAACCATTGACTGTTACCATCGACTTTCGTTTGTGTGTTGTTTGTTTTACTGATTGCGACTTTGACTGACGAAGATGATGGTGAGAATGAGGATGATGATGTCTCATCAGCCACGGCACCAATGTTCGATTGCATTTTAAAATATTTAGTATTACAATTTCTAATATTCGTGTAGACACAATCAGTCGAAATGTAACAGTGACTAATGGTCATTATTCTTTTATCAGCTTTAAACTACTAAACTATATCTATCCATCCGTCCATAAATAAAGTCTCTACTGAAATAACTTAAATCTATACCAACATGTGCTTGAATTATAGCGACATCTGGGCGTTAGCCCATATTAATAACAAAGCATCAAATGATAAATAAAGTACATTTTTACGCAACAGACATTTTTAAGTAAGGGACATTTTTCCACAGAACATTTTTTATAAAGGACGATTAGTCCGCGGGACATCTTTTCTAAGAACCAAAATTCGGGGACATTTCGTCAAAGGGCATTTTCTGAAGGACATTCGTGACATGATTCGAGATGGACCAATTTATTGAGAACCAGCAGTTGTTCGCAGTAATTTTGAAAGTTTTTCATTTTTATCTCGATAAAGAAAACGTTTATGTAAAATCAATTTTTTGTATCAAAAAATAAGCGTTTTGGATAATTTCCTCGACATGGAAGAAACGAAATCAAGTGAACCGTCATATTTAACTTTCATTCGCTTAGAGACAACATTGATGTGAAGCATTTGGTAAAAAGTGAGCCTCTGTTTCCACCACTTTGCAGAAGTCCATTTGATTATTCAGAAGAAAACCATGATCATATGAAGATGAATCGTTTCGTCGATCGAAAACATCGTTCAGATAATTTTCTCGATATGCAAGAAACAAAAACAAAAGAAATTTCATACTTAATTTGGAGAAAGTCATGCGATGGTAAATTTATATTCCTCGGAAATTCAAATAAAATGACTAGAAGAAAAATTTGCTGGAAATTCAATTGAATGCTTTTAAAAATAATCACGTACTAGTTTTGTTATTATAAAAAGTAGTAAAATGAAGTTTGGCTTCCAGATAAATAGTGACTTGGATGGATTGGGTTGGGACTAGGAGTGGGCCATTAACATTAATTTTATATTAATGTTAATGTTTCTCATTAACCATTAATATTAATGCTTAATGTTTTCTAAGAAAAACTTAATTCATTAATATTAATGATTAATGAAAAACATTAACATTAATTTTAAAATTAATGTTTTCATTAATCATTAATATTAATGTCAATGTTCTTAAATGATATTAACGGTTAACGGAAACATTCACCATTAGTATGAATAGCAATGTTTTCGTTAATATTATGGATTATACTTTCATTAATCATTAATA
>CAJNYU010002727.1:0-56216 GCA_905331475.1 Rotaria socialis
TGTGAGTCGCCGCCGCCGTTGAAACATATGCATCGAACTTCGATTGTTTTCATCCGTAGTAGTTCTCCACAATCATAGGTATTGTTCTCAAATGGGTAAAAAAGAGAATTTTTATGCTTTAAATGAAAAAAGAAAAAAATAGAAAGAATTTTTTTCTTGAAAAACTACTAGAATTTTAAGTTTAGCCGCTGCCGCATCAAAGCTTCTAAATGTCAGCCGGCGCTGCCGCCGTGAAAAACAATTTAAACGATTCTAGCCGCCGCCGCCGAAGAGCTTACTGATTAAAATCATCAGCCGCCGCCGCTGTTGAGCTCTTCGGCTTACACCTCTATTTGTGTCATGCAGTCTGTGTTATTCGACTTTTTTCTATATGAACAATATAATTAGGATATAATATATTTATTAGAAGAGAAAATATGAGAAATTTGTATGAAATGCAGATTCAATTTATAATTACAAACGAATAAATATGTTTTTTTTATCGTGCTGAGCTTGCTTTCTTTTGATTGAACGTATCAAGGCATGCCTTACAAATTTCTTCGACATGACGATAATCTGTTCCACAACATCCACCGAAAACGTTCAAGTTCTTGAGCTTGCCTAGTAGAGCTCGATTGTTTTCACCGAACTCAATTGGATTTCCAGAATCGAGTTCTTTACATCCGTCAAGTTCAGCATGACTCTTTTTTGAAGCATTACCTTTGACACCATGAATTCGTGTAGTCCAAGGTTCATCGGGCATCAAAACATGTTCAAAGCTAGTCGGGTGTGCACAGTTAATCATGTAATAAATGGGTGAATTTTGAGTAACTTTATCAACGAATTCGATAGCTTCCTTTAGAGTTTTTCCTCCCGCTAATCGACCATCTGTTTCGACAGTGAATGAGATTGCAATTGGCATACCAACTGCATTGGCAGCTTTTACCATTCCAGCAGCTTCTTCGGGATCGTTCAATGTGAAGGCCGTGATCATATCCGCTTTTGTTTGACTCAAAACGCCAATTTGTATCGCATGATATGCTTGAGCTTCTTCAACCGTCATAGTAGTGGTAAGATTATAAGCATCGCCACGTGGACCAATACATCCATTAATAACTATTTGACATTTTTCTGTTTCATATTCATCTCGAATGTCACAGAGTAATTCAATGGCTTTGCGATTCATATCAACTACATCTTGTTCGGCAAAGCCAAGCTTAAGAATCCAATCAGGACTAGCACGCCATGTTGGAGTTTTCAAAATGCATCCAACATCGTATTTTCGGGCAATATCGACAAATTTGCGATAGAAGTTTTTCAGCCACTCGCATCTAACTTCATTCTTCAATATTATGAACGAAGCAAAAAATGGAAGATCCATACCCTCATGAAAGATAAGTGTAGTCCCCATACCGCCACTGGTTATAAAAAATTTATTGGAGAGTTGTGGTAAAGCGCTTCTATATTTAGCCATAAATGCAACTAAATAAAACAGCGAATTATTAATCGGTTATGAGTGTTTTCGAAAATCGACTGATTCATAGCGAACAAAACTCGACTCTTTCAATTTTCACATATAATCTAGCACAGGAGCAAAATTCTGATTTGTGCAAGTAATTACATACATACCTTGGATTTTATGTCAAAATAATAACTGCTACACACGACTTTTCTCGTTGGCAATGTTGTCGGTCACGGCTGAGAAAATCACACATGAAAAAAAAATAAGCCAAATTATTGAAATTTTGTTTTGTTTCTTACATGCACCGACTGACAATGGAGAAAAAAGAGGTTTATGCAGTATACGTGCATAAAATCATAAAATAGGCGAAAGAGAATAGGAGTTATTAGTAAATCTTATGTTAGTTTGTATCTGAATCTGATTTTAACGCTCAATTCGATACTGAATTCTTCATTTTATTTATGTAAATGCCGTATATAATACAGTCATACGTAAGCTGAGTAATCGCTTTCGTTCGTTTTGAAAAATGATCAACATTTCTCCTTCTTATAGAAAGTATCAATGAACAACTTTGCGAGTATTAGCGGGTAAGGAGAGAGAGAGAGAGAGCTTTATGTTCGATTTCTTTTTTATTTATTTCAAATCGAAAACAAACATCACACATACGTGCACACACACTACTAATAGAAAAAAAATCATCGATATATATATATATATATCGAGGGTTTGGAAAAAAATAGAATATAATTGCAAAATAAAGAATGACCTGATATAGTTCAGATCAAAGAAAAGAAAGAAAAACATAACGAGGGTTAGCCGCTAACAGCAAGGAACCTTCATTTCAGTAGTGTATTTGAATATGATAGCTTTGCTCGATGATAATATATTTCTTTTATTATTAAGCTTACCAAAATTTTACTCGAAAGAACGAAATTCCACTTACATTAGAGATGAATTCTCCTATGAACATTCAACAAGGAAAAAGATCATTATTTTTTCCATTGAAGCAAAGAAATTTAACAATTATCATTTATGATTTGCTTAAAAAGTATTACAATTCGTGTTGTTCTAAATATCCATATGTTCGAAGGATAAACAATTTCTTATTTTCAATAGCATTTAATAAATTTCTTCCTCCATAAACAATTTCAGCTTTTATCTGGCCACTATTGTTTACTTGAAAAACCTTTTCGGCGCAGCCCCGTTAGGGCTATAATGTGGAACTCACATATTTCGGTTAGTTAGCTACTGATCAAATAGAAGTTTTATTTTTTCAGTGTAGTGAGATCATATTCTGTTCAAAAATAAGATAATAAAACTTTTTTAACATTTGAAGTTTATGGGATCTATCAATAGGAAATATTACTAGAGCGAGAACGTATGAAAAACGTTTTATTTCGAATATGCCAGTATCCTGAAGTGTTTAGTGGTTTCATTGAGAAATATTGTGAATGACAATAGTTTAAACAGTATTTAGGATATAGCTATCAATATTGTTGAGAACTTTATATTTTTTCGTATTATCAGGTGAGAAATTGATACTTTTTTTCATAAACGAAAATTTGATAAAAGCTTCCCAGTGGATGGAAAAGTTGCGAATTGTAAATACACTAAAGTGGATTCAAGCTCTAGATTAAGGTATTTTTGTGAGAAAAGAAAAGGTTAAAATCTTCATCTGTTTATTATACGTGGTAGAAGTAACGAGTGTAATAGTAGCACAAACTAGTTGCTAGCTTCTGCAGCGGTAGCATACACTCGTTGCTAACGTCTGTAATAATAAAAATATATAATACTGTCGTAACAATGGACTATAATAATAAAAACGACAGATTTTGATGATTAATTAGAGATTAAATCGTAATTATAATGATTTCTAATTAGTGAAACTAGACTTTTATTACTGATGTGAGTAGTGGTGAACATAGACAATCGACCTGTACCAAAAAAGCTGTTAGCGCAATCCCTGTGGGATTAAAATGTGAAACAAGATAAAGCTCGTTTTCTGGAATCCGACTACCACGATCTGTGGAGCTTCTCTGTCACGGTCTGTATCTGTATTTGTATTATGGTGTATGAAGTCTCTAGAGACAATAGCAAACCGTTGCACATACTTCAGAACCCATCACAGACCGGGACAGAGAATTCAGACACCATCACAGACCCTGACAGAGATACCTCAGAAACCATCACAGACAGTGACAGAGGATTCAGAGACTATCACAGGCCGTGACAGAGGATTCAGAGACTATCACAGTCCGTGACAGAGAATTCAGAAACCATCACAGACTGGGACAGAGACCTCAGAAACCATCACAGGCCGGAACAGAGACCTCAGAAACTATCACAGACCGGGACCGAGTAACTAATTAATTAATTGATCGATTATCCAACTAATTAATTGATCGGTTAACTAAGTAATTAATTAATTAAGCAGCTGACTAATTAATTAATTTCTCTGTCCCTGTCTGTGGGGTAGGGCCGGGGGTGGGTCCAAATTTCTACCCTATATACTTCAACACTCCTTTCAGATCGTGCTTCACAAAAGTTTCTAATTAGTGCATGTAAGTGTTACTTTTTTTTATGTATTACGAGTAATAAAGTTTAAAAAATTGAAACTAATGAAAGCAACAACTGATAAGTAATAACGTGTAATAATTATTACTGTAATAAATACCGAGCTAAAGATATTACTTAGAATTTTTTAGTATCTATCCAGGAGGATTTCGTACAGCTACTTGCTACCTACCGGGAGATCGTATTAGAAACTTCCAGGATCAGACCACAACTGGCCCCTATAGCTATTAGAAGCCTACCTATAGGTGATACTCAGAACCTTTTAAGAATCACATAAGGGAAATACTTACAAGTGTCTTGAGCCTGGCCAAGAGCGGTACTTAGAAATTCTAAGGACTCAGTCAGAGGGAGTAGTCAGAAGTTCTAGGACCTACCCATGGTTGGTCCCTTTAGCTATTTGGGATCTACTTACAGATGATACCTAGAACTTTCAAGAAACTACCAATGGGTGGTCCTGTACCTTTCTGGACCTACCCCAGGATGGTAATTAAAACTATGTGAGAACTTCCTACGAAGTCAGACAAGTAACGAAAAAATTGACGTTTTTATGCGTAAAAACTCACACTCTAACGTGTTTAAAAAAATTCTATTTTGACTAAAAACAAGCTTAAAAGCATTAACATGTATCGATTCGTTTTTTCCTCACAAAATGTTTTTTTAACGTGTTAAAATGTGCACTTACGACGCATAAAAACGTCGATTTTTTCGTTACTTGTCGGACTGGGTGCACTGTAAAAAATATCCGTAGAGTAAAAAACGAAAAAAGGGTTTATGAAAGCGCAACGTATCACAAATCCTGTTAAAGGGTTTACTAAGGCGTTATAAACCCTTTCATAAACCCTAAAAAAAGGGATGAATACAGGGTTTCTGAGTTCGTGAAACTGATTCTGAAGGTGTTACAGTATGTTCTACTGTAACGTATATCTCGATTCTATCTATTCTCTTCGCTTTTGTCTTTTCCTTTCTCTCTCCGTTTCCCTCTATTTTCTTGTCTCTGTTTTCGTGTGCATATATAAACATTGGTTTTCTAAAAGAATCAACAGGGAGATAATAAAACACACGCGTTTAAAGCGCTTGTCGCACTTCGTGAGCGAGAGCGCTAACATTCGACGAACCTGGCTCCCTTCTACTAGTAACAACTGTGGAAGGTCGAACCGCTGATTAAACCAACCAAATCGTCTATGAACTACATCGAATTTGTGCAAACAATGTTGGTTATCAAATGTAAACAGAGCCTCTATCGAATCGAGACTAGTGACAAGCATCTTTCTCCCTCAATAGTCAAATGGTTCAAAAAAAACGTAAAAAAAAATGCTGTTTATATGATGATTTTACTAATCGAACAAGCGTGTGTTTTATAGACATATGAAAGATTGAAAAAATCATACATGTTTTTACTTTATGGACACGGACAAGTTAATGCGGTTAAACAATATCAAACCAGAATCATCAACCAAAAAAAATCAGCAAGATATAACTATCAAAGCGTAAGATTTATATTCATTCATTTACGTACGTATGTGTAGGCAAATCTTTTGTTATAACATTGAATTTCGTTTTTTCCCTCTTTTTCTTTTTCTTTTTCTTCTTATACTTATTATTTATTCGTGTCGCTAAACACATTTTTCTCTCATATTTCTATTTGCATTTTGTTTCGTTGCTTCATCCTATTAACAATTCCTTTTCAAGGACTTTCTCGTGCTATATAGTTTATTATTTTGTTTTTGTTGTTTCATATATTAACTATTTCTTTTCAAAGATTTTCTCGTGCTGTAGTTTGTTATTTTTCTTTTCGCCTGATGCTAGTCATTACCTATCTTTCGATTTCATTATTATTTCTATCTTTCTAAAAATGTGGATAGAACACATTCTTTGTCCAATAAGGGAGCCTGTTACAGTGTGTTCTACTGTAACGTATATCTCGATTCTATCTATTCTCTTCGCTTTTGTCTTTTCCTTTCTCTCTCCGTTTCCCTCTATTTTCTTGTCTCTGTTTTCGTGTGCGTATATAAACATTGGTTTTCTAAAAGAATCAACAGAGAGATAATAAAACACACGCGTTTAAAGCGTTTGTCGCGCTTCGTGAGCGAGAGCGCTAACAGAAGGGTTTATGAATGGGTTGATAAATTTTATAAATCCTAGAAAGGTTTGCTATACGTTGCACTTTCATAAACTCCTTAGAAGGGTTGATAAAAATACAATACCCAAAGTTCAACCTCAGCGAAGACTCATTTGGAAGTGTTTATGGAGGTTATGAATGGTCGAAAAGGTTTATGAAATGGTATATGAGAGGGAAGATGAATCTCTTCAACTGGCTCAAGGGTTTATAGAAGACTATATGAGTGGGCTGATTGGTTTCAATTATTCTGATTGTGTATAATATTTCCTCATCTTATGTGTTAACGTAATAATTCTCTTGTTTACTATTTAATTTATTGACGTTTCGATCGATGAAATCGATCTTCTTCAGAATAAAATTGGAAATGAATACAGAAAAAGTTGTTTTAGTGATGCCTCATCCAATTGCCAATTTTTTCTTTATTTTCTTTATAAATATTATATTACAGTGCTGGTACGGACAACTAAATATCAAACAAAGTCAGCTCTAGTATATAGCGTCTTTCCGTACCAGTACTGTAATACTTTTAAAGAAAATAAACAAAAAAATTGACAATTGGATGAGTCATCAGTAAAGCAGCTTTTTCTGTATTCATTTCCCATTTTAATCTGAAAAGGGTCGATTTTATCGATCGAAACGTTAATAAATTAACCAATAAACAAGAGAATTATCAGGTTAAAGCATACGAAGAGAAGAGAAATTTGAGAGAGAGAGAGAGAGAGAGGATAATTAAATCATCAGAAAACAAAGCAACTTCGTAAAGGATTGCAGTTAGCGGTTTAAAACGAATACATCCAGAAAGCCTCTAAATCCATCTATCTTACTAAGAAACTCCTTAGAATTTCATCCTAACCTCGTAAAATGCTAAAGTAAAATTATCATATGATTCTTCCGTAATGTTATAATAATCATCTAAACTTCTACTATATATTGAACTTTTAGTAGTATTAAAGTAGCACTCTTCAGGGTTATCATTGCTCGAAGATCCCGTTGCTGACCTATTTACACTCTCATCTATGAAATCGTACAATTGCTTCACTTACTGGCAATAATATTTGTGTTTGACCATGTTGTTGGGTTTGATTCAAAGATAGCAAGCAAATTTCATTTATAGAGCCATTCATTTGTTTTGAAGATTTTTTGCAGGAATCTAAACGGAAAATCAGTAATTGATTAGGAGAACAGTTCTTATTGAAGACATTACTAATATTGTCAATGTATTGCTCTCTCTCTTACATTGAACAGTTATTATTAATTCCGCTAATTGAAAGTACTGCTTGATACAAATCAATCTTCGCATGAAAAAAGACAATTAACATCTTAAAATGAAAGGCACACTCACCTATATATAATAAAGCTTCATTGAATAACCATAGCCATATTGTATTATAGAAGAAGTTGGAATATAGCACCTCAATAAAGAAAGCTTAGAATTAGTGTAATAAAGGCAACATGATATTCATAAAAGAATAATCAACATGGTTCAGATGAAGCTTCCTGTTTGAGTAAACGTGGCTTAGAGAATCTAATACATAGCCTTAATAACAATATCTAGTATTGAATCTTGCTCTTCTGAATACAAATGATGTTTCAATATAGACACTTCTGTACGTTTTACTTGACTAGCAGCGTCCAACTGAAAATTAAGAAATAGTAGAAAACGTCCTGAATGCTCTCCTTCATAATGCAAATGTGGTATTAAAATCAAAGAAATCAAAACCTACATTAGTATCTGTACTATAATTATAACGAGTTTTCTTAATGAAATAGAGATCAGGCATAATTCAAAGCAGCAAGAGTCTCTTTGAATTGCTATTATTGCTATATCGACCAGAAATGATCTTGTTAGCAAAGAAATTCTGCTCAGAAATCTGGGTAAATATACTGCAGTTAGGCAGAAAGAAAATCTTTATTGAAAAATATAAAACATATCCATATGTGCACAAACCTATCTAACTTACTGTCTTGCAATAAAAGAAATGAAATGTAATCTATAATTATTGTCATATTTTAGTGTGTTACTCGCAATAACCTACAGGATAGAATCTACTCATTGAAAAAAGTTTAGAAATGTCAGCTCTTCTCTTCTTCATTGTTTATCTAAACGAAATCAAACATTCTATTGAGGCAAGGTAATAGTCTGATATATGAATCATATTTTTGATACATTTTTACAAAACAAAAATGTCAGTTATATTTATAATTTAAACGTACCGTCATGATCTTGAATGGTATATGATAATTCTGAAATAAACAAACTTATAGTAGCACTTCTTGAGTCAAAATTGAATATTAATTTTAATCAGCTAAACTAAAAAAGATTAGATATTAAAAACCAACAATATATTGAAAACATTTGTTATTACTTTCCTCAGTAGAAGCGACGTCCAGTAAAATTGTAAATCACGCATACCAACAGTGAAAAAAAATAAGTACTCTACGAAACTTAAAAAGGTTCCGAGATTTGCAACGAATTCGAAACCCTTTTGCGATATCGTACGGAACCTTCAAAGTTCCGTATAGTCTCACGAAACCTGTGTCGGGGTCTCCGATATCTTTAACGGTTTTGTGAGACTTTACGAAACCCTTGAAGAACCTCGAAGGTTCTGTATGATAAAGAAAAATGGTTTCGAATTCGTTGCAAATCTCGGAACCCTTTTAAGTTTCGTAGGGTGCTTTTTTTTAGTGAAATAAATATGTTGTGAAGCACAAGCTGAAAAGAACCTGAAAAATAAAGAGAAATTATACACGACTGCAATTCTAACTATCGCTGATCATCCAAGCAAACAAAAGAAATAGTAATAAAAAATTCATTGCAATAAGAAAAATCTCTGAAGAATTTTCCCTTGGATACAAAAAATATGAACTAAACTGTAACCTAACTTATTTGTCACCTCGTTCTACGTTTCCAGATGATCGGAAACTGAATAGGCCAAGAAAAACGCCCGACAATGAAATTCCTGTCTAGCGATTATTGTTGATCTGAAAAATAGTTATTTATTAAAAAGAATAGATGCATATCTAAAGAATCTTATCCACAGACACTGCCTTGAATATAAAAAAGATGAGTTCAAGCTACGATATACTCACATATTTTGTGGTTGACATAAAACGACGAAATAATACAGATGGATGAAGAAGGGAAATCGTTGTGAGAAGCTTATTTCATTAACTGTATCGATCTAAATAAACAAAAAAAAACACTATTAGTGAAAAAGCATATTGATCTATGGTGAATTCTTTTTAAGAAATGTTTTCGAATTGAAAATAAATAGAAGAAATTCTTAATGACACCTACGTGCTAATGTTCCGGTATTTTGCTATGATTAGAAAGTAATTCATCAAGATATAAAAGCACAGATTTAAAGTTTTAACAGTTGTTCTTGTCTATCTGAGAAGAAGCTACTTATAAAATGACAATAGATTGATACCTGGAAAAAAAATTTCATGAATGTTTCATGAATATAAGCAATATGAATTGAAATGGTTAATAATACTAACATGTTGATACTTTACAGCAGATTATCAAGAGGATACTAGTCAATTAAGATGAAAAGTTGGTTGCAAAATTTTATTAACGGATCATGATGATCTAAATATAAACACGAAAATACTATTAGTAAAAAGTTAAGTTAATATGTGATGTATCATTTTTAACAAAAATCTTTGAATATAAAAGATATGGAGAAAAAGTATAAATGATTGTTAAAAACTGTCTGAAACAGTACAATAACCTACCATTAGGTGTAGATTAATATACTCTTTGGAATAGCATCTAATAGTAATCTACCCTCTAGCCTATTATAATAAACCCTCTCTTTGAACCGAATAATAATCTACCCTTCATTGCTGAGTTGTAAACGTTTGTGAGAAATGCGCTTATTAACATACCCCTAATCGTTTAATAATAAACTGGTTTCCTTAAAATATGAAATACAAAACCCTTAAAAGAGCTCCATATACCCTGTGCCTCTTCAAATACCCTTACTCTAAAAAAATCCTTTGGGTCATGAATCTTTCAAGGATATATGCCATCCTAATAAACCCCTCAACAGTTTATGAAAAGGAAAATCAAGGGCAAGGGTTGATTATTCTGCGGGTTTTTTTTACAGTGTAGGGCTGATCTGTGCAACATTTCAGTACATATATAGTGGCATCCCTTGTATTCTTTTGCGCAGTGTGGGAGGGGATTCTTATAACTTATTCAGTCGTAACTAGGGATGAACCGAGACCAACACTCATCAATATTGGAACTGAGAATAACCGCGAACAAGAGAGAGAGCGAGACCAAAATCTCGACCACGATAACTGAGACGGAGATGGAAAGTCTCGGTCTGGACATAACCCTATTGGTAACTATTGGCAGTTTCTATAGCTTTTTCAATCCCATATAAGCATCATCCCTTTAACGTGTCACTCTGTCCAGCAGTGATATCTTCAAACTTGAAGTACTATTTTTAGCGGACCCGAAAAATTCATAAGGGCAACCCTTAAGTAGATCCCAAATGGCTAAAGGAACCACTCCAGTGTAAATCCACAAAATTTACGGGGACCACCTCCAGATAGGATGCAAAAGTCACAGGAATCACATCTAGATAGGACCTAAGGGCTCGAATGGGTTACCCTTAATTACGGCCCAAATAATACTAGTGATTGAATGCAAGTAATCTAGCGATTGTGGGCAAATCAGTGAATAGAACTGTTTCAGCAGTTCGTTCTTTCTTTCGTTTGATCTGAACTACGATCTGAGAGCTGTTGTAGTCCTAGCGGTGAGAAAGTAGAAATATATCGATAAATAGAAGTGATTCCAGGGTCAAGTTCTTTATTGCTTTATTTTTTCCTTATTACTTTATTCATTTTCTTGGCTTTTAGTTAGTACTATTAATTCGAAATAACAGTTATTACTTATTACTGTTAATAGTAATGTGCTACCCCTACTAGATATATATAATAAGATCCTAGCTTTGTTCCTTGGTAGTTTGCGGTAGTAAGATGAGCGAGTTTAAGAAACAAATATTCGGAAATTTCTTGCATATTCTATTTGGAGAAGAAACGCTCACGCCTATCAGCGCTCATGACCGTGAGCTGCACACCCATAATCGAGTAGGACCCATGTTTTTTTTACATTGTTTGAAGATTGCTTTAAAGCGAATCAGTTTTTGGCACATTGTAGTAGACTCCGACGTATTTAGTAGATTGAAGTAGCTTCTAATAGATTTCCGTACACTCCAGTCAATCTATTGTGCAATCTGATACCCTTTATTAGGAGCAACAGGATCCGCTTTTTCCCCCTTGGGGTGGGGTATAGGGGAGCCCCAAAAACCTAGCAATTCAACTTACATTCACTATTCTCTTCGAAAATATATGTGAGTTCCACAAAAGAATTTCACCATGATTATTCACAATAACCCATTGATTATAATTAAACAAAACTGATACTAAATATGAACCATATTCAATCAGTGTTGCAACTGACTACAGACGTATCATCAAACGATTTATTACTTCGAAATACCATTTATGTTCATGAAATTTTCCAATTATCAAGCCAAATTGATTCGCCTTTGAATTGAATCTTAGCGAATAAATATTTTCTCTATCGAGATTACGTCGTTTAGAAAAATTCAATATCGAAAGTAAATATTCTTCAATTGTGTTTGTAGTAGCTATAAATAATGCATTCTGAGCATCATCACTTGTCAGAGTTCGAAAATTTTTAGATTTCTTATGTAAAACATCGTTTAGAATAACATTTTTAACAAGAATGTAAAGATCTTCACGAGTTAAAATTACAAATTGTTCACGATGATTCGACCAATGAAGATCAAGAATAGTAGATAGATCTGTTGATGGCCAATGGGTTTGACGATGTAATAATAGTGTCATATTGATACAGACCTAATGAATGTGTTCCATCCTGTAAGAAGATATATTTTCCATCGGTCGTCATCGGAGATGCATCAAATTTAATCGGACACGTACGTTTAGATATTTTACGATGAATTAATAAAGAAACGGGCGTTTTATCGGTGAATGAAACCAATGTTTGATCAATGTGGAGAGGATGGCATATTTTCTTTGATAACCTTTTCAAATTCATTTAATTTGATTTCAAAAACATTTCTTTGCTCATGGGTCATAATATTTAATTCATTTGAAACACCTGGCTCGATTTGAACTTTAATTTTTTGAAGTTTTTCTTGACAGTCTTCTTTATATTCTTCTAGTTTTTCCTCAATTTCACGACACTTTTTTTCGTAATAATCATCGATGATGCGATGACTTGTTTGTTGCCATTGATATAATCCATCGATCTGTAAATTTTGTTAGGTTAAATTATTTAATCGATCGATTAATGGCTGAATATCATTAGAAATCATTTGTTTATGTTTTTTGTATGCATGATTTATAGGATTTATTATTGAAAGCAGCTGAGTAAAATATCGAAATAACTGTGCACATTTTGTCGATATCCTTCAGAGAATATAGAAGAAATCGAGCCATGCCTACTATTTATAAAATAGTTAAGTGAATTTTTCTAGTTATCCGCCTAATCTTCATCGTTTAGCTGATCAGCTCGGAGATGCTGAACGTGCGCGGTATCCTTTAATTCAGTACAATTGTCTTATTCAAGAACAGAAGCAAAAATTCAATCTTGAACTTTGAGAAAAAACTCTTATGTTTCATTTTGAGCTTGAATTATTGCTTAGTTCGATGTTCGTTAGAGCTGAATGGTGGTTATTTCTGAAGACTATACACAAACATTTTTCGTATCTTCATAAAACGAAGAAATATTTAAGTATTACGCTTGAAAGCCATATAGGCATCAAGGAGAAAATGTTTTCTGTTTTTTTTTCATTTCATTTCATTTCATTTCAAGACTAAAATATAAATGTAGATCACATTATCAATTTGTTCTCAATGGCAATTAAAATACTATTGAATCGTATGCAACAAAATGCAGTGAATATAATTTTCATTCGTTTTTGAAAGCAAAAAGAAAAAGAACGAAAATACAATAAAGATATCAATAGGAAAAGTTCGAGGAAAACATTATTAGCCAATATTTTCATTTTCGTCTTCGTTTAATACTTGAAATGTTGGAGTAAAAATTTCATCATTATTAAAAACACTAACTAGATTTCGATTTTCATTGTCAAGACTTGGACGTGTTCCATTGAATTTTTGGTTCGTATTATAAGAACATTGTTGTTGATAAGTAAGCGAATTACTTTGATTACGACGATGTTTGTATATACTCGAATAAAGATAAGATGTTACACTTGTTCTACGCGATGAATCCGCGCCAAAACTTAATGAATGATGAATTTGTAATAATCGTCGACATGAACGACGAAATTTTGTTGATAAAATATTATATATTATCTAAATAAGATTAAGATTAACACAATAAACAGAAACTTATTTTCCTATTACCGGATTTGCTGTAAAATTAAGAAAAAAAAGTATTTTTGATAATTTCCATATCCATATCCATACTAAATGTGGCATGGTTTCTTCATTTCGTACACGCAGATACATATCAATCAATTGTATGATCCGTACAGGAAATTGACAAGCAAAAAATGCTACAGTTACAACACAAATAATAACTGTATTCAGTCGTTTCTGTTCGAATTGTTTCGACGCAAGAAATGAATGTGATTGTTGCTGTTCATTATTCAAGCCTAGACCACCACTTAAACTATTTATTTCATCGTCATAGGGTTGCTGTTGATTTTTTGTAATTTTCATTGATCGAACAGCACGATGACGTGCTAATTCTCTGACAATACGCGTATAAATATATATTAAGACAAAAAATGGTATAAAAATAAGTATAACAATAAACCATGTTATACAACCGCGTGCTATACTTGAATTAGCATCTAAATGACAAACAGTTAAAAGATTCGATGTATTATTTAATGAATCGGTTGGATTGAATAATGGATCATATACAGAAAATATTAAAAATGGCAGTGAAAGAATGAGACCAATTGACCATATTGAAAGTATTGTCGTTAATGTCAGTGTTTCATTGAATATATCATGAACCTAAAAGTCTCAAGAGTTTTTCTAAAGTTCAAATTATTTATTAACCATAGATTTACTTTAAATGGTTCACATATTGCAATAAAACGCTCGAAGCTAATGGCCATTATTGTCAACGACGAGACGCTTGTTGCACAACTTTCAATATATTGATTAATTAAACAAAAAAACTTGCCCATATACCATTGATCTTTTGCCCATACATCGTGTATAGCAGTTGGAATACAGAATAAAAGTACAAGTACATCAGCTGCACTTAGATTAGCAAAAAAATAATTTGTAAAATGTTTTAGATCATTGTTTTTAAATATAACAAAAAGAACAATAAAATTGCCAATAAGACCAGATATAAGTACAAGGATATAAACAATTGTGAAGAAAACTAATGAACTTAAAGTTTCAGTTTGATCATAAGTCGAGTCATACTCGACATCATGTAATAATGTTAAATTATTACCAGTCATATCATTCTAAAAGACAAAACGATTTAATATCAACGTAGAACAGAATAATCATTCAATACATACACAATTCAACTCATACAGAAATGTTGATATTAAATTTCTGCATATAATAGCTATAGGAGCAGATCTATATCATCTAGTACAGCAGTAAAGTTGTTATACAACTCAACAGATCAATATAAAGAGCGAAAGAAAAAGAAAGAGAGAAGAAAAAAGCTTCAAACAAACATGACAGGAGTCATGAGACACATTACAACGAAGAATGGAATGTGTACATCACAAGAGAGTTGCTATATCCTGAAGCTAAAGAAAAAACGAGTTCAATGACCATCGTTGTTTCTTAGTCATTCATCATACTGGTCGATTTACGTCGATATATATGATAATGATAATCAAACTCAGATCAATTAGAACAAAAGAGCCGAGAAAATAAATAGACAAACAAACGGTTCAACAAGAAAAGTAAAACACCACTGAGTGCAATCGTTGCTAGATTCAAAAAAACAAAACTACCGACTAGCGCAACTCAAAATTTTGACATGTACGCAAATGAAAAGGCAGACATTCATACGTCAGCGACAGATAAAATTTTGTTATGTTTGTTTGGCATGCTAACTTAATTTCCTACGTCGCATGCGAACATACTCAAAAATAGAGTAACAAGTACTAAGAAAAAAACTAGCTCATTTTGTTCTACTATCAACAATGATAATCACTACATTTAAGTATAGAGATGAGTAATGATGAAAGAAACTAAAAGAAAAAAGAAAAAGCGCCGACAAAAAGATTGAAGAGGAAAAGAACATTGTTTGAACATTAATTCAATGTATTTTATTCTATGTATTCGTTCCTAGGTCTTCGTTCACGTAAAATTGTCATTCAATAATTTTCAGCTACATGTCTCGTTAATAATGGAAGCCAGTTACAAAAATGTTGCGCTTTAACTATCTAATAGTGTGTACATTTTTTCTTAGAACATAGTCTACATATATTGTTTATGCGTTTACTGACATTCTAGTATAGATCATGCAGATAGAGATTGCATCGATGTTTACAGGATCATAAGTAGACACTGATTGTTTGATTAACAATCAAAATATAGATTTAGAAGAAGCATTGACAGTAAGCATAAGTCTACAAAGACAGCAATAAATAAAATAGACTTTCAATAACGATTAGATTACATAATGAAACCAGCAGTACCATTTAAAAAAAAGAGAAGGTTACTAATGATATTGAAAGTATGTCAATATTTTCCTTGTGTATGGCCCTGTATAAGGACCATAGTAGTATCCTTGGTTTCAAGCAGTTGTTTCATCATACGATGATATATATATATATATGTATATATGTATCAGTAATGAACACATTATAGCCAATCGTGAATTGATTTTACACGTACAATTAACCATTGGAGTCTAATAGAAAAATATCATATTCCGATAAACATTTGTTTGTATTATCGATTTCTACTATAGAAAGCAGACACAACATGTCAAAATCAATCGAGTTATTCACTGTAACATTCTCCTGGTGTATTTCTTGATTTTTATACGACGATTTCTGAGTGCATTAAAGTCAATTTTATTTTATTTCAAAGATATTTTCGAAGAGAAATTGACGTTTCTATTCAATTGTAAGAGATCAAATCAACCCTACGAACCTTGAATGCTGTTTTCTTTCGGTCAATTATCTAATCTGTTCTGTTTCTAACCGAAAGCTATTTTATTGAATCATTGACATTTGTTCATTTTGTGAAAAAAAATTCGGCACGTCTCATCTCCGTCTTTATTTCATAAATTTGTTTTTTCCCGCTTCGAAAAAAAACAACAAAATTTCTAACGTTTTCAGATTCAATCAGATTTATATCTACAGTTGACATAACGAAGTTTCTGTTGTAACTATAGACATTTATTATCCTATTTTTTTTCTTCGCTTGACTACGCGGCAAAGAAATAACAACTAAAAATAGAATCTATTCTTTTGTATATGGATGATAACGAAATTTCATTAGCAATAACGAACACTGACGAAAATACAACAACAACAGCAGCAGCAGCAGCAAGTATTTGTTCATCAACGAAAACAACTACTCATATACCAAAAGATTTATTTTCGTGTCTGATCTGTTATGAAACATTTGGTGTCGATCAACAACAACTTGTAGCTTTAAAATGTGGTCATATGTTTTGTGCATTATGCATTCACCAATGGTTTACGACAAACAAAGGTATTTGTTTTTGTCTTGTTGTATAGCATAATTTATTTTTGTTGTTATTGTAAGTTTGTCCGACATGTCGAAAACGATGTTGGCTAAAAGATATCTTGTATATTGATGTTTCGGCTTGTATTGTTGCTTATGGAAAAAAGAAAATTAATAATTTAAGTGCCGAACGTGATCGTCTGAAAAATGATATACAAACATTGAAAAATTCGATTGCAAACACACGACAATATGTACGAAAAACTGAAAGTCGATTACAAACTAAACGAATATTATTACATCGTTTAAAATATATTTGTAAACGAAAGTAGCAATAAAAGCCTTGTTTTCACGACCTTAAAATAGATCACTTCGATTTACTTTATCATTATAATTATTTTTACCGTTGAAAAAAATATTTATAATAACCATTGAGCAAAGATCGCTTTCAGTGCCTTACTTATAGAATCTATTTTTATCTAAATCTATCGTTGATCTGTTCTCGAAGATTATTTTCTGTCTCCGAGTTTCCTTATCTACATTACAGATAAGTAAAACTGTTCCTAATTTTACTGTCAAGAACAGAAAAATAAAAATAGATGTGTTGTTCGATTCATTCTCTAATTAAGGTTCAGATATAAAATTAAACTGACTGTAAGCTTTACTTAATGCAAAACTACTTGTTTCTAATCGCTAATTTTATCAGAATTTTTATTTAAGAATACAATTGAAAAATATAGTATTAAAGAACCTTAATCAATCAATCTTAGTACAATCAATAACTTATTCAATAGGGAATAAGATCAAATACACGGAAAATAAATATTTCACATAAACAACGTATTTCAAAGTATACTGGAGCACACTATCATACAATGAATTTCGATTTATTTATTGAATATAATTCCAATATTACGTGGATATCTATCTTAAGAAACTACAAAACTCAATTATGATATTTTGTAATCGACGATTTAATTGTTCTTATTCATACTGCGGTATTAGTCTCAAATGTATTTCACTATCGTAAGCAAAATACAGAATATACATTTGTGTGTTTCTCTATTGACTTGGTGCACATATCTGTCACGTATCCCACTCGGTACGTCCTTTTTAATGTATTTTTGTCTATCTAATATTGCGTAATAGAAAATACTACTACGCAATTATAGAAAATCATCAAGGCCAAACACAATGCTGTTTTGATCTTGGTGATCAATATAGAAAAAAAAATGAAATCGAAAAATATCAAAGAACGACAAAAGAAAGAGAAAACAATATACGTATTGTATAGCATAACGTGCTAACAAGAACGAACACAACAATACGAAACAACAGAGACAAAGAAAAGAAAAACACAAAATGTCACTACACTACAATATCACATATATAATCAGATGTATTGTGAATATTTGTCAGCTGTATTTACATCATCTGGTATTAGGACTAATATATTCGAACTAATCCGTTTTCGTTCACTTGTCTTTTTTTTTCTCTTCATCATGCTGTCGTGGGATTGGATTTTTATATTTACAAGTAAGCTATTTTAATATTCATCCTAAAAATATTTTTTGTTTTTCAAATAGTTTCTTTAAATATTTGGTCTGCACAAGTTTCATCAACTATTGTTTATATCGGCGCATACACAGGAGATGGGCCAACGGATAGTAAAGGTGTCTATGCTTTAGAATTGGATGAAACTAAACCAACTCTTACACTATTACGTTTATCTGCTGTGACTTCCAATCCATCGTATGTGCTTGTTCATCCGTCACACAAATATCTCTATGCTGTTAGTGAACAAGATAACGGCGCAGTTGTTGCTTTTCAAATTGATTCCACTGTACCAGGACGTTTAATACCAATAAATCAACAGACATCTGCTGGCAGTGGTCCATGTTATTTGTCAACAAATAAAGCTGGAACACATGTATTTGTTGCTAATTATAATAATGGTACTGTGGCTGTTTTACCAATTGATCAGACTAGCGGTGGTGTTGGTCAATACACAGGATTTGATCAACAAACCGGTTCATCGATTGATCCCGATCGACAAACATCTGCTCATGCGCATTGTATTTTACTTGATAGAACAGAACAATTCGCATTGAGTGCTGATCTAGGTTCCGATCAAATCTATCAGTATAAGTTTTTTTCAAATAATGGTACATTATTACGAAAAACAGTGACAAAAGCAGCAAGACTTGGCGATGGACCACGACATCTTATATTTAATTCCAATCAAAATTTTGTCTATCTTATCAATGAACTTAAATCAACAATCACAGTTTTTACCTATTTTCCAATAATGCAACCCGTTCAAATTATTTCAACATTGCCACAAAATTTTACAGGCTCCAATACAGCTGCTGAAATAATTTTTCATCCAAAAACAGAAAATTTTCTCTATGCCTCCAATCGTGGTCATAATTCCGTTGCTGTTTTTACCGTTGATTCTACTACTGGCTATCTAACGCTTATTCAACATATCAATGTTCAAGGTCTTACGCCCCGAAATTTCAATATTTCGCCAAGTGGAAAATTTTTAATTGTTGCTAATCAAGATTCGAATAATATAGTTCTTTTTACAGTCGATCAAACAACAGGAAAATTAACAGCAACAGGATCATCGGTGCCAATCAGTAAACCGACATGTGTCAAATATTTAGAACAGTAGTTATGTAGCGAGATAACTCGAAATTCTATTATATTATTGATTAATAAATTAAAATATTATCTAGATATATGCAGCGACATCATTTCTATCAGAAAGAATGTTTCATGTCTTGCCATGATAAGAGTACATGGTCTCCGTAGCAATAAGTCAATAGCTTATTTCGAGTCTATATAATGCAAATGCTCTAGCCTTAGAAGCAATTTATTAGTCGAAGGACTCCGCGTCTTAGTTTACACTGACATTCGTGTCTATTGTTACGTGGGAGCTTACTGTTAGAAGAAAAAGACAATAAGATATATCTTGACATACTCAGCTTCTCGAATTTTTAGCCAATGTTAATCTCTAATTGTATACCTAAAATAATCAAGTTTGATTGATTATATGAAGAATATTCGAAAGAACGTTTCAAATCAGTCGATCGAGTTTTTTTTTCTCAAGTACATCCGACATGAAATCAATCAAGTCGTTTTCGAAATGATCTAATGAAATATACCTAATGATTATTTATGTCTGAATCATCGATTGGTCTTGTTTCAATATAGAAAAGAATAAACTGTTGTGCAATACGTTGAATAGAAAGCATCTCGACAGGAAACACATTTTCCGTTTCCGCTTGTTGTCATATCAATTTATTCCTCATCGATAGAATGGTGTAATATGTCTTTAACTCAAAACGTTTGCCATTTATTCGATATATACTCATAACAGAATGTCACAATTTATCTTAGACAAAATTGCATTCATATTACAGAAGTTTCTCGTATTTGATCGATGTATTCGATATTCCTCCATATGAACGCAAAGTGAGTCATTTTTTGTAGTTTTAAATGAGCTTGTACAGTTGAATTTATTTTTCCTATTACATGAATATCAGTGAACATTTTACTTAGAATCGTATTATAATAGTAACAATAGAAAGAATTTTTTTCCGTTCACATACTGAGTAACGATCAATTCAAAATTGGAGTACATCATTAAAAAAACTATTGACCGACAACCGGAGTTATTAAATAGTAATAGAGGAATCTATAACTTTAGCATTAGTCAAGAGTATCGATATTTCGTGCATGTCGATTCAAATAATTTTCAAGGAGAAGTCATTTTTACCATTACTATTATCAATTGAGGGCGTTTTGTTTCATGATCAAACACGCAGTACAATCTTTTCCGTGCATAGCTCTTATGATCATGACGAACAAATACCTATTGATTAATGTTTCACATTCAATCAGCTTAAATGTGTCGTTTTAACTTTGAAAGAAAGAAAAAAAAAGCAAGTTGAGATTATGTTGCCTATGGGGGAAACAAAGGTGAAATGAAATGTACATAGTTCGCACCCTTTTCACTGTGACTAACATAGGTAAATCTAACAGCTAGTTTCTTTTCTTTTTTTATTGTTTGTATCGTTAATATCTACGTTTTACGTGTTAAACCTTGTTGGCAAGGTTTATTCAATCATCTTTTTCAACCATTGGCGAAGCGAATGACAATTGTCGTTTCACCTCGAAACGACTAAACCATATCATAATCAAGGTATCATAGACATAATCGGTAAATCTTCTTTTTTTCTTCTCAGCTACCGTTACTTGCATTGGTAAAAAAAGAATTTAATTATAATTTGTCGGACTTATAACTTTATCATTGATGATCATGAGAAATGATTTGTCATGCGTAAACCGTTTGGAAAAAAGCATATACAGACACATTAACACAACAAGGTCTTCCTTGATTCATTCATCGTTTACATTGCGCATGTCTTTGGCTTCTTTTTTTTATCATATCATTGTAGCACGTTATCATCCTCTTGTTATCACATATTAGTGTAACATGCATACCCTGCCGTAAATTCATTCAAGCGATTCTTCATAGTTTATTTTTCCTTCTTTTTTTCTTTGCTTATTGCATGTAATATTACGTTTGCTTAGACAGTATTTGTACTACTACTATTTACGCTTGCTTGAACAATACCCACAACATACTATGCACCTGCACGAGCACATTCTTAGATTTTTGTAAATATACTTTTTCCTCGTTTTTCCCAACATATTTGAATTTTCATTGAACCCTAAGTCCTTGAAGATTAATATGAATTACAAATTTAGCTTTCCATCAAACAAAAAGTAAACAATAGTCGTGTTCAACGTTCTCAATATTATATATGTCATGATTGCATACTTGAAACAAGACAATGTGGTTTCAATCTAAGTAATCGTTTTGCATTATATAAAGAAGGCAACCCTTAGTAGAAACAAAAGAATGACATACTTATTGTGCCTTTGTATTGTGTAGAAGAGAGAAAAAAAATTTTGTTTTCAAGGATTTTCGTACTATTGTCCTACGTATGTATGTATGCATACTGAGGAAGTATTCTTTTTGCTGTTAATTGGTGATCAGCAAATGGGAGAGTGAGAAGAAAAGAACGAAAAAAGAACCCTGGTAAGTTTGTAAACAGCAATCATGTTGCATACATATTATTATTATTATTATTATTATTATTAGTTTCTTTTTGATCATGAGGACGTGAGCAAAGATGCAAGTAAAACGTACCGTCTGCTATGCTGAACAAACGTGTGTGTGTGTGTGTCATGATAGATGGTATAAGATGTACATCTGTTGGCTAGTCTCCATCAGATTGCTCGTTCTCATCAAGAATAATACTGAATGTTCGACAGAGAGAAAGAAACCTTTTGCTCCTGTTACAGAGTAATAATCCTACTGTTGACAATTCTTTCTTATATATATGTATACAGTTAAAGTTCAAGAACACATATTGGCGGTTTGCATATTAGTAAAAATAGGGCTAGAGGGATAATTCAATGGCACAAGGTAATTGAGTTTAATTCGCATCCGCTCAGCTTTTTTTGCACTTGAATAAACCGCCTATCTCTGACGTAAGGCAATTGTTTTTCTACATTAGTCATATAATATACATCTGTTGAAACAATAATATCAGCATGTTAATTTACACAATATTAAAACTTACAATTGAACAATACTCTAATTTTTCTTTCCATTATTTTAGATCCATATTAGTATTATTCTCTGTATTGCACATCATAATGTAAGTATAAATCATTCTATCAATGAATAATCTTTCGAGAGTTCATCACTAGGCGGCATCTCTCTATTCCTACAACTGTTTCATTGTTATTCCCTTGAGAAACAAATGTACTGTTCACTGATAAGAAAAAAGTTTTCTTCTTTGTCACTATCTATATGAGAAAATATGTAAATGTATTTTTTATGATAAAGATTTTGATCTTGTACACGTTCATCATTCTTTTCTCATTAATGCATATAACAAGCAATGTCAATGATACTGATGATGTTTAACAGTAACATTCTTTTTGCTTGAAAAAACAAGAGTAACTTTTCCTATGACATGAGTAATAGATTGAAGTTTTTCAAAAAAATTTTCCTTGCAAAGCACAAAATAATATTAAAGTTGAATCTCACGTGGATTCTCGTTATAAAAAAAGAGTAATTCTTTAGTACATTGTCATCATTACAAACATCTATCGTATGGAAATAATGAATTACTACACTTTTTCTCCCCTTGCAGTGCATGTTATATACAGAGAGACTGTAGCTCTTTTCTTTTTATGAGTGTGCCGTTTGTTTGACACTGACAACGATCAATAAGAGAAAAAACAGAATTGAATGAATTATTAATCGTACATGCGTTTCTTTTTTTGTTCATCCTTGCGGCTTCTCTATTTTCTCGTCTATCTGATTGGAAAGATTCTAATGAATCTCTACATATTCACTTAGCGAATTCCTGACAAAAAATATGCGTATGTGTAAAATCAAATAAATTGTTCTGTTTTCTTTTACGATGCACATTCATAATAGTTTTGTGTTAAAAAGTCGTAGATTTGTATTATGTAGTCAGCAGTAGCTTCATTTTGTTTAATACGTCGAATAGTCTATTACATCATCAGTGCCTCCCATCTCGCTGGTATGACTAGCACTCGCCACCCTACGATTATCGCTCAATACACTTGTGTCATTAATTGTATGTATTTATAACATAACACTAGTCGTGCTTGTTCGTTTTTCATTGCATAGAACTTAGACGTTGCTTTTAAGAGAAGTTGTCTACTTATAGATGGAGGTCACTTATCAAAATAATTATTCTCCTTAATCTATGCAGCTTCCATCGAATTCTTTTTTTGGTCAAGTACAGCCTACACACATGTATACATGTCAGATTCTTTTTTGTCTCTTTATGACAGCAGATTATTTGTTGCTTTAAGCATTCTGCGCTTGCTTTGTGCACATCAAAAAGAAAGTCGATGCAACAGAACGAGAATGTTATTTGTGCGAATATAAAACTAAAATTTCTATATTTCTATTTTAGTTTGAACAATTCTTGCTGATCATTTTTATAACAAGAAACTTTCAGATAATAAAAGTTATTTCGATTCGTGTTTATTAATGCATTCGAATAGTATTCTTCCAATGGCTGATAATCGTCATTTTTCCCCACAAACAACAAATTCAAGTGGTTATCATAGTGATTTATCATTAGCAACTGAATCCCCTCAATCTGTCAAAGAAAATCTTTCTACATTGAACATAGAATCAAATTTTGTTCAAAGTAACAAAAATATCGATGATAAAAAATCATTCAAAAGTAAAAATATCACACGACTATCAAGTTATCTTCATAAACAATATGAAAGAGCAAAATCTAAATTAGTAATAAAAAAACAACTTCAATTTCCTATTAAACTATGTAGCAAAGCAACATCAACTACACCGTTAAGTCACCTAGCAGATAATAATAATCATATAAAATTACCAAAATCTTCAACAACAACATTCAGACAAAATTCTCCTATTGAACCGGTAAAACTATTTTTTCATGTTCATCAATAAGATTCGAGAAAGTTATTTTTCTTCTAGTCTAAACTTCATTCTATACATGTTTATCCGTTGCATGACAATCACATGAAAATCTCATCGAGAAATTATGCATCAATTCATCAGTGTTTGTCTTATCAACCATCATCACATCGTCTATTATCGTATTCAAAATTAAGTAATAGTCAAATCGATTCTCATTCACACCAACGTCTCACTACGATGATCAATTATCAAAATTTCAATTCAGGTTGTTTAGAAAATAATAATAGGCCATTTTGCCATCAAAATTATTCAACAAAACCAACGTTTTCTCAAAGCTATTATCCATATAAATATTTACATAAGAATTATGACTTTAGTCGATCGTCATATGCACCTTTAAGTGATTTTATTTGTACGAAAAATAGTGCATTTAAACCGTTTAAATTTTATCAACGTCCATCACGTAATTTATCGGAACTAATACCGCCATCTGATGATCCGTGCGATCTTGAAGTAGCACAATATTTTCATCAAACTCCACAATGGAGTAATCCGAATTATTTTGATATTTATTCACAAGAAGCATCATCCAGAAAAAACTATTCAGAAACGTTATGTTAGATATTTATGTATTAACTATTACTGTTGTGTTCTCATATCCGAATGATAATATTAATAATTTGTTATTTAAAAAAACCAATTCTCTAACTGTTTACTCCTTCATAACAAAAATTGATTAGGATTGATTTAATTTGTCTATGTTTGATTGTAATCGAAAATTTGAAGGATAAATAGTAGAATTTTAAGTTTTTATGAGACACTGTATTGATAAGTGAATAAAAAGGTATACAATGGCTTGTTATTTTATTTTTGATTGGATCCTTTTGACGAGTTTAGTTTAGTAATAAAATATGTGATGATGCAATTTTTTGAACTATTAAATTATGATTCAACTCAATGAATGCTTATAGATAATAACTATAATTTACTTTTCAATCTGTCGTCTAGATGAAAACCAATGAATGTAATTAATAATATTTTTTTTCGTTCTCTTTTTCGTCATAATTTCTGTGGTAATGTCGATGTAAATTCATCAAGATAAGGTACAAGTAATACCATGCTGATATTTCGCTATAGTGATAAATCTGACCTCCAATTTCACTTTTTTTAAAATACAGGAATCCTTAGAGGATCAAGGTTGTCAAAAATATAAGATTTTCGATAAAAAAATGACAAAAAGAGAGGACGTTTTATACACCGTTTCTGTTCAATTGTTTTGGTGTTTTTTAACTGCTCTGTTTGAAAATCGTTTTAATGAAGCTGTTATAAACAGTTCAACCGTAACAAAGATCCTTCTGTATTTTTTTTCTACTGAAATAAGTCGCTAATTCGAGGATCATTATAAAAGTTTTTCACAAATCGATAAATAACAATAAAGTAGATCATGAGCTTTGAAAAACCAAATGCATGAAAAAGATAAATACTATTCCTCATAATAAAAATAGACGTTTCAGATTACGGACACGAGTTGCAAAAAATTTCGACCTAATTTTATTGTTCTAATAATCAGCATTCATCGCTTATTATTTTCCACAAATTTATTTTGTATTTTATCATAACTCAATTTTTTCTGGTAATAAATAAATGTAAATGAAAATGCATGTACATAGGATGGTGTAATATTTTACAGGTTTTCAGAATATGTCGTTACTTTTTAGAAAATATTTTCTTTTGGTAACAATATCCGCAAAATACAGAATGAAGCTTTTTTTTCCAGCGGTATACATATATACAGCTTTTATATCTAACTAACACTTCACTAAAAATCCGAAACTAGTACATGATCACTTTGTGAATGTTTTTTTTCTTTTGAACTATTTTGTATTTTATGCTTAATCTTAATATTGAACTATTTTTCAGTCAGCCCACTAAATAGGCGAAAGGAAAAATACTGTTTAGAACAAATGTCACCATAATACAAGGATTTGTCCAAAACACATGATTATACACATTAAAAGTTTTTTTCGTCTAAAGACAATAGCAAAATTAAGAGATTTTCGGAAAATTTCTATTTTTTTCGATAAAATATAGGAAAATATAGGGCAAAAATCATACATGTCGAACTTGAAACTTGAATTCAACTGAAACTTTAAGTTTCAAGTTTCAAATTTCAAGTTTCAAGTTTCAAGTTTCAACTTTCAACTTTCAAGGGTGTGGATGCCGCGGAAGGGAGATACGCTTGTCTACACACACATATGTACCCTTAATGTGGGTGCCGGGGAAGCAGTAGTGTTAGAGCAATAACGTCAAACCTGAAACTTGAAAGTTGAAAGTTGAAAGTTGAAACTTGAAGTTTCAGCTGAATTCAAGTTTCAAGTTTGACACTACTGTCTTCTTTTGGATATTATTGATGCTAATTTAAGAAAATAAAACTACAGATAGTTTGCTATAGGACATCCAGCTTTTTCTAAGTCATTATTTGTTCATCGTTTGTGAAACAAAGAAAGCCACATTCTAACATATATTCTGAATGTAGTTGAGAAAGAGATTGTCGTATTGCCGGTGGAAAGTCGACAATAAAACAAAAATATAAATCAAAAAGCTGTCGAAATTCTGATGGAAAATGGGCAAGAAAATCCCCAGCAAAGAAAAAAGGTTGTCGTAATTCCCTAAAAATTTTATCAATTGTCGAAATTTGCCAACCTTGTCGAAATTCAGATGGCGAAATTATTTTTGTCGAAGCTCCATAGAACCTTCCTGAGAAGGGTTCCGATGCCTTCTTACGGCAGGATCCAATCTATATTCCTTCCGTTTCCGACTCGGCTGCAACTCCCAGATCCGACCGTTTTTTATTTTCTTTTAGACGGTTTAATCCCGCAACCGGAAACGATAGGATCTATTCGAAAACGTATTCCTTATAACTACATGACTTTAATACCTTACAAGCGACAAATTGGATCGCTCTCTCAAAAGAATCTCTAGGATACAATTGTACATTCAATCTTCAAATGTATGGAATATTAAGAAAAAGCTACAATTCCATACAAGCATTGATAAAGATTTCGACTCTCTTCAAAACATTGGACTAAATTGGACATGATAGCCATTCTTAAAACAGTTTTGAAGAGTACGAATTTAACAGCAGTGTGAAAACAAGCAGACTGGATACAAAATACCGCGTAAGAGATTGCACAACTCACAGCCCATTGCTGAGAGCAATAGTTGAGTAGAGACCACGATAGACTATTGCATTGTGTCTTCAAATTGGAAGATATTATTTAGCTCAGATAATCTCTCGTGACAATACACGATAACTAGCTAAACGAAACCACTACTGAGCTGATTTAAATTAATTTAATTGTCAAGAGTTCAAAAATATCTGATACAAAATAAACCGACACCATAAAAAGCAATAAATTAAATGTCCATCTCTGCAAAGTCTAAAAACCGACAAAATACTCAAATCTTATCATTTTGAAGGCCTTCAAGCAAACCTGTCACAGATATAAACGGAAGATGACAGGTAGGCACTGGAGCAGAAAGACTATTCTCTCCGAACCCAACCGAGTTAGATATGTCAAAAAAGAAGCGCTCAAAAACAAAGTACTGAAGTACTAAAACAGTTTTCAGACTGCATAGCAGCTGACCTTCACCTATATATATGCGTGTTCGACACTTAGAAGTTCATTCACTCGTCCATGCAGCTACTAGTAAAGTGCCTTCAAGATTGCCTGAGACTCTTCAAACTGGCCTAGCGATACAGGAACATCCTGAAGATCACCAATCTATCCACAGGAGTGAGCATTGCAAGTTCCAATCCCATAGGCGCAACACACCTGTTCAGGTAATTCACAGGTAACACTTCCCATACTTTTTTTGATACCAAAACTTTCTCAAAATCATGACAACCCCATTTCTAATATTAATCGATGATAATTGAAAACAAGAATCGACATAGAACTTTGGATTTGTTATAGATCTTCCTTGAGCAACATTTACAATCAGTGTCGTACTCTTCATCAGTAGAATATCATCGAATTAAGGTAAATAGAACAAATCACCTTCAAAGATCTTTATTACGTAATAAAATCATGATTTCGAGCTTAAATCAAGCTCGAATTGCAGCATTTCTTTGTGGAAATATCTTAGAATATGATTTTCTATCGATTTGGATCTCCTACTCACAGAAATACCTTCTAACTAAGGTAGTCACAATAAAGATCTCTAGTGATCTTCGTAAATATTTCATATTTGTTTCAGGATGCAGAATCGTGGGTTCGGTTGCCATTCCTGATTTCCTCTTCCCTTTCTGAAAAAAAAGGTCCCATATGGAACCATTTATGGTTCTAGCCAAGATACTGAACCTTTTAAGATTTCACTCGCTTATTAATAGACCAGCAAGGGTTCTAGCTAATTTAAAGAACCATCTCAGATTCTCAATAGTTCCGGATGTTTGAAAAGGTTCGGTCCTGCACCAATTTTTTTTAATGCTGAACTATTTTTCCAAAGATGGTTCTGGCTTGAAGCAAGATACTATATTTTCGGAACGTGATTTAAGTAATATAAATCTCAAATAGGTTATTCAGATCGAGGAATCCGAATCCGTTATCATTTTTTCGATGCCACGGATGCGATACTTGAATGATAGACCTGGGTAGTTGTGTCTCCAAGATTAATTCAATAATTAGTAGTATCTTTTGGAGTGTGATTGTTCTTTTATCTTTTTCGATATGTCGCATGTACGAATAGACAGGTAATGCCAATCTGATAAAACGAATTCAAGTTTTTCTGTAGTTAGGTATGTATGAATAATCAATTCAAATGCAAGTTTTTTATGCTAAAATGAATTAATGTTTTTTCGAATATTTTAGGTATATGCGAATAATTCATTTAATGGTAAGTTGAATCTTACCATATAAGTCACTGCTCTTTTTTCCCGTTTAGGATCGTCTCAACAACAACCAACGGCATTGCCGCTTTCGTGCGAATAGCGAAGAAAGTGCTAGCTCGTATTCTACTCGCAATAAACTTAGGTAAATATAACACATAGAAATAAGGATTAAGGATAGAATTAGGGATTCAGAATAGGAATAAAGGATTAAATATGAAATTAACGGTTGGATAAAGCATTAGTCTGGAGTACTAGACTAATTGAGTGTGGTGGACTATATTTTACTACGCTAGAACCATTTTTGGAAGAAATAGGAAAAGGTTCCAGCTAAAACCAGATTTTGTTTGAACCTTAAATAGTTCTGAAAATGGTACCCAAATCTAGAACCTTAAAAGGTTGAGTATGACACCTTTTCTTTCTGAGTAACAATACGCTTAGTCCATCGTGCCCCATTTGTTCGCGCTAAGGATCTTTTGAGCCTTACCCGACCCGAGAAGAACCGCTTGATACTTATGTCAAACTCTATATCGCGAAAAGATTAAAAAATATGTGCTCTTCAGATTTAGGTTCTTCCTTATTTCTTGAAGATTTATTCCTGTGGGATAATTTCCATAACCAAGCTAAAGATGGTGTTGGCCATCTATTTATGTTGAAACGGGTTAAACGTTTAAAATTAAAACACCGCTCCCTTCCCCTAGACTGGCATGATTTTAATGAGCAAACACTGTAAAAAAGAACGCGTATATTAATATACCCTTCCAAAGGGTTTATTACTTTTGTCCCATACCTAAAAAAAGGGTTTATTACAATTCCCATTCAGGCAAGCTCCTTAAAAAAATGCGTGAACAACCTTTCAGAAAAAAGAATCCAAAAACAAATGAGTACACTATGATTCTTTTTCGTTTGTATTCACAATGCGCGGCACAATGTATTTTTTATAATTTATCTACCAGGTTAAAATTAAGGTTTTGGAACTTACTGCGTTGTCCTAGATTCAATCATGAGATTAATTGGTTGATAGTCCAAGATGTTATCCATTCGGTCAGTCGTACGATAACAAGATGAAATAAGAAATATTACGGGGGGGGGGGGNCAGCTCAATCGAATGTAATTGTGAAGAGTTATCGAATAAACGGACGGCCGGACACACTGACCGATTCTATAGTGTACTCTTTTTTTTTTGAGTACACAAAAATGAAGAATAAAATGTCTATCTGACGACGATTGGTGCTCGCCTCGTCGATCAATAATCTTCATAATGACTCATGAATGAAAAGAATGAATCTTCTCCCACTTTTCTGAACAGAGAGAAAAGATGGTGTAAGAGAGAGAGAACATAAACGTATACAGAAAAGAAAATTCTTTTCTGTGAAGAGTAATGGACATATCAAGTAATAGAGAACATGGACGAATTATAAAGATCGGATTTTATATTAAGACGATCATTCAAAATTTTTAGGGGGGCCTTCTAATCAAGGAGGCCCTTTTAATCCGGGGGATCTTCTTTTCCGGGGGGGGGGGTTAGTTAAATCAACCGAAATTTNGATATAAAGTTATGCGGGACAATTGTTATTACATTTTTTATTTTCATGAAAAAATTATTTCTTTGGAAATAAAAATTATTTTTTTAAATATTAAAATAAATTAGGGAAAATTTGTTTTAGAAATATATTTGCTCAAAAAGAATTTTAAAAAGATTTAAAAACGTTTTGTTCCATTTTTTCAAAAATTTTCTAACATATTTCTTATTTTTCTAGAAATCTATAAAGCATATATTTCTCATACTTTTATAAAATTGTTCATCAATTTTTAAAATCTTTATAAGCACATGTGTTAAAAATAGCACATATTTGTCTGGAGAGGTGTATAGGGTGTGGGTAGTAAGAAATTCTATTAGGAGATGTAGATGTACAATGCATGAAACCATAATACGGCGTTTTTACGAAATTTTAAGATGTTTTACCGTCTTACAACATGAAAGCGCCAAAATATGTTGTTAGGTCCTTTTCCCGTTTTCTTTATTATTCTTATTCCTTTCTTTTCAAAACCAAACAAGTGAATGAATCTACAAACAAGAAAAGCAATAAAGAATGTAATTCTCTCTCTTTTTCTTATTCCATTCTTTATCGTCCGTTATCCATGATGAAAGAGCCATTGAGAAAGAGAAATAAGAATGCCATTAATGTACAGTGATGATATCATACCAACATGGAGACTCCTTATGTATTCGCTGTAACGCGTTTTTTTAAGGTGCTTGTCTGACTGGGTGGTCCCATATGTCTGAAATAGATCTTCATAGCTCTTTCCCATGTATAGTCTCGGCGAATTTAAATAGAAAAAAAAGAAATAGCTATTTATAAAATATTTTTATACTTGCATTATTTGTTTGATATTGAGCTAAAGGTAGAAAAATATAAGATTCATAACGACATATGGGAAACGATGTATTCACTGTGAGTACATTGTATCAATGAACCGAAATAAAAGGAAGGAATTAGTCAAAGAGAAAATTTTGATATTGCTGTTTTCATTTTGAATTTTTAATGGAAGTAAGTAAAAGAAAAGATATAAGTATATAAGTAAACCACCCGTATTTTCCATTAGCTGTAGCGATTGACTTAAATTAAGCCCTCCCCCCTCAGAAAAGCCGATTTTTCGAAGAAATCGAAATCAAGTTTTTATCATAGAAAGATTTCCCGTGATCTCCTCTTTCAGAATATATATAATTTTTTGAAAAAAGGTTAAGTTTTGACAGACTTATTGAAGAAATACTCTTTCATCTCCTTTACTCCCACACATCTTTCTAAAAATTCCTAAATGTTGATCTGAAAACATGGGTCTCAAGTAGAAAAATTGTTATAACTTTCGTTTGTCTTTAGCTTTCCCTGATATTTATTTTTATTTTAAAGGTTTCAATTATAGCTAACTTTTTATCAGACGGATTTTCGATATTGGATTCCTGGACTGAGAAAAGTCCGATTTAGTGCGTTTTTTTATACCTACTTTGGCAGTCATACCGAGTAAAATACTTATAAAAAATGAGTAGAAGCGAATTTCAAAATTCTGTCTGATGAAAACTTGCGTATGAAGGCTAGCTTTAATTTAAAACCGGACCCGACCTCAATAGCTCTCATAGTCATAAAGTTATAGTAATTCTCGTGGAAGCTATAAAACAAGTCATAAATCTAATTAGTTTAGTAAGGTACACAAGGCTGAAACTTTTACCACAAGCGTTTCTCACTAGGTCCATTCATTCGTGAACGTTTTAGCACAAGCCTATACTCTAAAGTGGCAAGTCGATTTTGAGGGGGGGGGGGCTTAAAGACAGCCTGAAAGTATTTTTGAAATGTTATTACTTACACTATTTCGAGCTTATTTTCAACCAAGTAAAGGTAGAATATAAACATATTGAAGTAAAATGCCTACTTTAATTTGTTCTCTTGTATGGATGTAAAAACAAACTTTTTTCTGAATACCCCTGCGCGTTTGGAATACATCCGCAATCACCATAATATCTTTCAAATTGATTTAACTTAAAATTTTTGTATGAAGTTGCTCACGTAAAGCCGTCTGATTTTGAGTTTTAAAGAGTGTGCGGATTGAAGTTTAGCTAGAAATGATTCAAAATTTATTAGCGAAATTAGCGCCTCTATATCATACTAGAGATACACCAGTACCAGTAGTACTGGTTGTATGGGTACCAGTGTTTCTAGTTTTCCAGGATCATCGGTGTCAGCACACACCAGTATTGAGAGTTCCACTAACTAGCACCTCCAATACTGATGCGTGTTGACACCGATGACTCTGGCAAACTAGAAATACTGGTACTGGTGCATCCCTATACCATATCGTTATGTTTTACGAAACAGGTACGGAATGAAAAGTGCATCGACGTATGAATGACTGCATGATGAGAAAATGATTGGATTAACATGTTTATTATGTTAAACTGTTTAAAATGCCCTGTGAGAAATTTTCATGAGATATATATATATATATATCAGTCGAAAAAGTGTAATCCTTTGAACGAAGTAGAACAATAAATCCCTTACCGTAGAATAAAATACCCTTAGTACGAAAGTAATAAACCTTTTCTTGAAACCGCGTATTAAAATACCCTTGGGGATAAAATCATATCCCCTTCTCCTTAAATCTCAGATTAATAAACCCGTTTTTTTCTTATATCATCTTTTTTTCATATATCCTTCATTTCATCAACCCTGCAAGGGTTTAGCATGATTTGTGGGAAGGACAAGGGTTTATTATTCTACTCTTGTTTTTACAGTAAAGTGATAATTAGAAATATAGGAAAGAAGGAACACGAAATCGTAGTTTATTAACAGCCCCTTAACATTCTACCTCAGCCTTTACAAGTCCCGCTACTTGTATTCTCTGTTCATTTCGTTACCGCTTTCATTTACTTCATTTATCTTTATCTTTGTTTCTCCCTTTTTGTTTTCTTTTCCTTGTTTGTTTATTACTTCCTATCCCTCCCGCCCCTCGATGTTTCTCTGTTTTCGTAAGCACTTCCGAGTGTGGCACTAAAAAGAGCATAAACCAAAAACAGAAATGTGCTCGAATAATTTTTAGTGATATAGTGTAGATAGATAAACTGAGTTTAAACGCATCACGAATGGCCTCTATGACTATATTGGAAGCTTTCAATTGAGATCGTTTGGAGTTCTAAATTTGAAAAAAAAAGATAGCTGTTCATTTATAAGAATGAGAATAAGTAATGATATCATTGTAAGTCTTCTATGTTTGCTCTTCGTCATCAATTCTATCTTAGTCATTATTTCAAGGGGGAAACGACGGACTTGAAGTAACTCAAAGTAACTTCAAGTCCAAAAGTTCAAAAGGCTGTCGTTTCCCCCTTGCATTATTTATGCAATCATGAATGTATGCTGTTTCTACTCAACAAAAATTCTTGGTTTTTGAGAAAAATAGTAGACGATTCCAATCAAAAAATTATCTCAGCCTCGACTATTTTTGTATCAAGATATTAGAGTTTACTTTTCATTAAAACAAAATCATGTTCTATGTCATCAAGATAGATATAGTGTCTTTATCATAAGTACGCCTGCTTCTTTATTTTTTAAAGAAAGTTAATATAGATCTTGAAAAGTTTCGACATCATTGCTAAGGCTTGAAAAACATTTTGATTGACAGAATTTGTGGGTATCTTTCATCAAAACAAAAATATAATTTAAACTGAAAGGATTGTCGAGGAAAATCGGCAGACAAACGCTATGAAGAATTCCTTAAATAAGCTATACAATATCAATTTTTATTTAGCTCATTTACACAAGAGATAGTCTCATAGTTAGCATCCTTTTTTCTTAAAATATTAGTTGCATATTAATGGGGATGATTAATTTCGCTCGATGTTTACTACACAAGAGTATGGAGTATAATGTTTTCGATACGAATTCGAATAACGAATCAACAGTGCATATTCAGCGTTGGTCAACACGCCTATATATTTTGGCTCTCGGGCTTGCCATTATAATTCTTCTTAGTTGTACAACATCACAGTTATCTTTAAATCAAACTGAAATAGAAAATCCGTCGTTATCAATCTATCTTGACTTATACAAACAACATAAAAATATAAACTGTCTTTGCACAAAAATTTCTTCTTTATATAAAGATATTGTTCAACTTTCGGCATCCTATCATCAAATATGTTCAAGCGAATTCGTCTCCGAGAAATGGATCAATACTCTTTTTGATCCTAATCAAACATCATCACGGTATGCTGCAGATTTTCGTGCAACAGCTAGTAGTCAATTTCAAATTCTTCAAGCGCTATGTCAATTGTCTATTAGTGCAGTTGAAAATGGTCTTGAAACATTTTACAATACAGAACTTATCTCGGGTCAATTATTAAGCAAAGATTTATTCGAAGCAGAATTGGAAGCGAGTATTTTAGCATTTCAAAAAATTACAGCTTCAACATTTTGGCAGGATCTTACATTGGTAAGATCTCTCATTTTCGGAAATCAATTAATGCCGGCTATCGAAACTGCTTTTACAATTATTGTGCGATCTGATATACCAGGTGTGATTAGATCCCAGTAAGACATAGTAACAATAGACTTGCTTAAAAAAGATCGTATTCATCTCATGTCGTGTTATATTTATTTAAGGCCTGGAGTCAATATAAATATTTTTCGTCAATTCAATGGTTCAGATTGTATGTGTACGGATTTTGCTAGTTGTAATATGCCTGCTGGCTTCTACGATATTGAAACATTTGATACTAGTTGTGGAATATTCGATGAAGTACAACTACCTGCTCGAGAATATATTACTGGATGGTATACTGGATGTTGGCCAAGTGAAACTCTTCTTTTGTCAACACTTGAAATTTTTTATAATCAAACAGCATGGAACAACATTTTTGCTTATATCAATTCATCAACCACGGTCGCTTTTACGGTACTCGACGAGTCACAGGATAGTAATTTCAGTCAAAGCACTAACATAGAGGTATTGACTCGACAATTATTTATCAAATCGTGGACAAAAGAATTAAATTACACATCTTATTTCGATCAATGTCAACCAAAAAACTGTGTATTTGATATCAATCAACGAGCATCATCTTTGTATATTATTACTTCTCTTCTTGGACTTTATGGTGGCCTTTCCATTACACTTCTATTTGTTACACCGCACATTGTTACATTTATTATGAAAAAAAGTCGAACACGACAAGCCGATCAGATTGCGCAGCAACCAGATACAGTCGGTAAGTATTGATAACAAAAAGAGCATTTCGAATGCTTGTAAATCTCAGTAGAAAATTCCGTGAAACGATCTTAACTCTGCTGCAGAAATCCACGAGCACGACCTATTTCAAGTCGTGTCTATTCTTACTGTGAGCTTCCATGTTGAACACAAAAAGTGGGTGTCAATAGGAATACTTTTCTCAGAAGCTATTTTTTCAAAAAATTGCTTAGTAGTAAATTTTGACCAATGATTCCAAAAATTTTATAGTATTTCGTAAAAGCATATTTTCTATTTAAATCAAGTTTATCATATCGTTTTTAATCTTTATTTTATATTAAGAATTACCTCGATCACATCGCGAATCGATTAAAAAGCTTTGGGAACTTTTCGTAAATCTGAATATTTTCAAATCTCAGACGAAAAATACAGTCGCCGATAGAAAACATCAAAAATGGTCAACTCGTCTCTATATTATACTTCTTGCTCTTGCTACACTCTTTCTTTCTCTTTATACTTGGTTAATTATACATTCGCAAACGATAGAAATAAAAAATCCATCTCTACTCAGAGTGACTTATTTGCAATCGATTACGACTGAGCTGGAATGTCCATGCACAAAATTATCTGTTTCCTATGAAGATTTAATTGATCTACAACCGGACTATCACCAAGTCTGCTCTAGTGACTTTGTTACACCGAAATGGATTGCAGGACTTGGCAAAGTGGCTTCACTCTCAATTGAAAGTTTATATTATGCAGATTTTCGTTATTCTGGTCCAATATTTCAATTACTCAAGTCAATGTGTGATTTGGCAAATGATACTCTAAATAATGCTTTATTCGTATTTGGACAAACGAAATTAGTGAGTGCTGCTCTTCTCGAACCAAATTTATTTGCAGAACAATTAGAATCAGCCATAGCACAATTCAAACTAACAGCACCCAATTCTTTGTTACGTCTGTTACAATTAACTCGCAATATCACATACATGAATCAATTTCTATCAGGCTCATACGCGAATTTTTATATCCAGTATTCTAGCGTTCAAGAGTATGCACAAATAAATACAACACTAGGCATTTACGGTAGTAGTTCAACGTTACCTAACGGAACAACACAGAGTTGTTCCTGTGCCAACGATATTCAATGTGGAAGGATGGCAGCTCTGTATACAGGACCAAGTGGTGCAAGAGTAATAATATTCATTGTACCTGGTTTCTATTCAAGATGTTATCCTGTCGAATCTTTACTTCCCTCGACTCTTGAATGTTTCTATAGTAATCACTCATGTCTCGACATGATGTATAATGTTACCAATGACAGTATTTTTATCCAAGTGACTCCTCTAGATGCATCTAAACCAAGTCGTTTTATGATAAATACGACCATTAATGAACTTCTTGGAGAACTATTTATTGAATCATGGTCAACAACTTTGTCTTATCCATCCTATTTTGCTCAATGTCAACCAGCCTACTGCTCCTATATAGTTAATACACAAAAGAATGCACTTGAAGTTTTTACGATTGTTGCTGGACTCATTGGAGGATTATCCGTTGCTTTTCGAATTATGGTTCCTTATGTTGTTTTAGGATTTATCAAGCTACTTGAACAATATCATTCGTCACACGACAATAGTACACTTGAACAACGTAAGTATGCTAAAAACAACACATTAGTCAATTTATATGAAGAATTTCGCTATTAAATAATCATCAAAAAATAGAAGAGATATCTGATTTTCATATAAGAAAAATATCTATCATTCATTCTAGGAAACAATGCTGCAGTCCAGAGAAATCTAGCACGTAAAAAAATGCTTGCATATCTACTATCGTTGAATGTGTTTGAAAAATCTCATAAAACAACTGTGAGCGAATCTGAACTTCATGTTCAACGGCAATCAACTCGTGTATATTTTCTTGTCCTTTTATTTGCATTATTTATTCTTGTCGCTTATACATCATTGATATACCAACAAAATAATCACGTGATGGCAATTTCTTCGCTTGAGCAGTTTCAATATTTGCAAAATCTATATGGTTCAAATATCGCTGAATGTCCGTGCACAACACTATCTTTTCAACATGCGGCATATTATCAACTCGAGCCTATTTTTCATCAAGTATGTTCGAGTGATTTTATCAATGTTGATTGGTTGAATAGTTTATTTACGACTTACGAAAATCAGACAGCAACAGACAACAACATATTCACATTTGCTGAAAATGCTTTTGCTCATTTTCAGTCTTTACGCATTATGTGTGACTTAACGAGACAAGCCGTACTAGATGCTCGAGATCTTTTTCTTGCTACACAAGTCGCTTCGGCACGCATGCTTGACTACAATCTATTTAATTCAACAATCACTGCGGAACAGAATTTTTTTACAACGACTATATCAAATAATTTCATAGCTAGTCTACAGATGCTTATTGAAATGGCACAAGGAAATGGCATTATGTCAGGATATTCAACGAATTGGGGCGTATTTCTACGTAATTTGACAAAAGATGCTACTATATATGCAAAATCGCGAATATATGAAGAATGTGATTGTGCCACTTCCTCTTCATGCATACAATCTTCAATACCTTATGTGCCGGGCTTTGTTGTCGGATGTCTCCCTACAGAATCATTCTTGCAATCTACATTCGAATGTCTCTACAATCAATCGTGCGTTGATAGAATATCGTCTTATGTGAACTCATATACTATTCCTCAAGCATTAAATTCTAGTAGTTCTAGATTTAGTTCTTACTTACCAATAAATGACATCATTAAAGAAATGTTTGTTGAATCGTTTTCATGGAATATTTCTTATGCAAAATATTTTCAACAATGTCAACCAACATCATGTTCATACAAATTAATCAAACGGTACAATGCACTCTATGTTGTAACAACTATTGTAGGTCTCTATGGTGGATTAACCGTTCTACTCAAGCTGGTTGTGCCTTTTGTTGTACATAAAATAATTGTATTACTGAGACGCCATCGCTATAAAAATATGCAAGTAGTACCAACAAACGAACGCTACTAAATTTGATATTTAAATGTTGTTAGTATCGCTTTAATGAAATAAAATTTGATATTTAAATGTTGTTAGTATCGCTTTAATGAAATAAAATTTGATATTTAAATGTTGTTAGTATCGCTTTAATGAAATAAAATTTGATATTTAATTTCTTAAATTGTCACAAATAAATATTGAATTTGATTTCTTGGCGCGATTCGAACTCGTGTCCTGTTCTCAGTAGAATGCTTATACACTCACGTTTCATTCATTTTTATTGTCTATATAAAGAGAAAAAAAATCAACTTTCATTGGTTCAGAGAGAAACATAAGGGAAAATCAGTAGGATTATGTCACGATATTTATTCTCGAACTTTCAAAGTTATTTATGATGACAGGATCTTTCATGTTCTCGAATTCATTCGCCACAAGGATGTGAATACTGCGAACAGTGATCATAATCATTTTGATTCGGACAATCATGTCCATAACGGCAAGCTACTCGCTTAAGACTTGCACTAGTCAAACGTTTAGACGCAATGTCTGAAGGATGTGAATATGTCGAAGAATGACCGCTATCAGACTGATCGGAACAACCAGATCCATATCGGCAAGGTGTTCGGGGGCGGCTTGTTTTTATATCAGTGTCTTCTACTTCGTCATGTTTAGAATAGTATTTTAGTGGTAACTTTCGGGCTATTTCATTGAATTAAAACGAGTGAAAAAGGCAAGTAATATTTTATTTAAATTCAACAAATTAACTACTTACACGACAGAAATTCGTTTATATCAATTAGTTCGCCATGTGAATATTTTGTTCGATGATCGGATGTTTTATTACGACAATTGATTCCATCACAGCATGGCATAATAAAATCGGGATAGCCAGGATGTCGATATTTCGCACGATGAACAGGATCATCAAGTTTTTGACACGAACTTATCCACGGGCATTGTTCTACTCGACGAGGTTCATGAGTTAGATGAGGTTCGTTGTTTTTATACCGACAAATTTCGGAGTATGGACAAGGATGAGAATATTCTTTTATATGTTTTGCTGATTCTTGTAATCGACAATTAATTGAATACTGGCATGGGGCAAGTTTTTTATCAGTGACACCATCAACTAAAGAATCACTAGGTGGAGTTTTAATAGATGTAGCTCGGTCAACATCATAGGATTTTTTACTACGAGGAAAAGCGTCATCGCCTCGTTTAAAATTCGTATCAAATGATGGATGCAAATCGGACATCAGTTCAAAACTAATAATTAAATTTCGAACGGGCACTTTTTGTGAACCAGCACTAACATGAATATATTGTAATTTGTTTAAATCGAGAGATGCCTTAAAAAATTTACATGTGATTGTTTCATAACAATAAATACTATTGGGTCCAGCATGTGAAAGTGTTATTTGACCTGTGTTCTTGTCGATTCTAAGACAATATGTAAGAAAATCATCAACATTACAACCACGATGAAATGACTGCGAACTACTTGAACATCGACCATCTGTTTTGATAACACCATGCCGAAATGGTTCACCAGCATTTAAATATGAATATGATTCATTATAATTCAATGTTGTTGTTGCTGGTCTCTCAGCAATATAGCAAACTAGGCATCGAATATGCGGTTGACTTACATGAGGATTGATCGGTTCATCGGAAAGAGTAAGCATCATATCGCCATACATCGCTTCCCAATAAATATATATATTCTTATCATCATGCGAACTTCGTTTATGAATTCGACAATATTGATCATAAGCATCACTTATTGTTAATGGTAAAGCAGTGTGATCCATACATTGGCTTGGCGCTAGAGTAAGACTAAAGCCACGAAAATGCTTTTCGTACTCTTTTCGTTTCTCAAATTTTTTTATCAACGTATTGGTGACAAAATCTTGATAGTCAGAACGATTCTTAGCTAGTGGATGTGGGCCTGTGCCACCAGCATCAGTAAGATTAATGTCATGATTTGTAATATGAAGCGCATCACGAAATACTTTTTGAGCTGATTCTTGAGCTGTTGAAGTAAGAGATGCGAAAAGATTTCTTGGTATATATACTTCTTCGATATAATCAAGCGGAACCAATTGAGGTAAATGGGCCTCCAATACTTGATGAGCATCAACTTCTGTCCAACGATTTATAATAGTTTTCAAATCCACCGCCAATGTCTTCTTCTCTAATCCGGAGACAGCTATTAATTCTGCTGCCACTGCATATTCATATCCCGATATAGCACAATGTAGTTTCGATTCATGAAAACACCTTATCTTTTCGGCACTAGTGCCCGGATCTTTGATCCATGGTCGATACAAAAATGTCCTTCCACTCATAAATGACGTTGCCGCTTGAGGAGAAAAATTAGTATCTGGATGAAACATTACATCACTTTTAAACACAAGACATATATCTCCATAGTAATGTCCCAGATGTGGTCCAAGAACACTAAAAACATGTTTGTCAGTACCTAACGCTTTATCATTTGAATATCCGATACCACTAGGGGAATTATGAAGATTCCACGAAGCTTCAGCTATACCAATGGCACAGTTTTTAATTATAATAACTTCGTCTGGCTTTATTAAACTTGGAAAAATTCTTTCCTTTTTAAGTATTGTATCATAATAATCATCGGAGCCAACCGGCATGGGCGTTTTACTAGGAGTTGCGTCAGTTACTGTAATTCCGCTGTGTTTTTTACTGTATTCTAAAGATACAATTGCTCGAATATATTCTTTAACATGATCTTCTATGGCGGGTGTTTTATAACGATCGAAGATTCCACGAATACGTTTGTGTTCTTGTACAGCTTGCGCTACAAAAAGTGGGCTTTTCAAGTTTTCCATATGGCTACGCGACATGACATGACCATGAACAAGGATCGATTCAAAAATGACTTTTGAGCATCGATGAACTGGTTGTAAGCCTTTAATCCATTTTTGAATTTCCATCGGAATCGATAATATATTGTTGGGATTTAAAGTTTTCGCATATTTATTTATCGCTTGAATAGTTCTTTCCTGATTTTTCACGAAATTAGTTTTATTGTTTTGTCCGAAGCAGCTAATAACACCGCTACTATCATGCTTTCCATTATGTCGATATTGTTTTATGTGTTCAGGTTTTTGTTTATCTCGACATGCATTGGCTTGATAAGGACATAATCGTCGAATATCAACAATGCCTGGATGAGAAAATGAAGTTAAATGATCCTCTTGATCAATTTTTGTGCATTTATCACCCCATGAACAGATGTTACGGATAACGTGAATTGTAGTTTTCCAATGTATATCCGATGTTTCATAGCATTGACGGCCGTAGCGGCACACATGTGAATATTGAAGGCAATGTTTTTGAACATCGATAGGCAAGGTTCTGGTATTATTCGTTTCACATAAACTATTATATTGTCGACAATGGAATGGTGTAAATGGGCATGGTGATTGAAATGGATGGTTTTCCTCGCTAAAATGCTTTTCATCATGAAATTTCACACAAAAATGGCCAAAACGACATGTTGGTTTGCAATGACGATAATCTCTGCAATGTTCAGCTGATCCACGAATAAAATCGACACATTCAAGACGATATCTACATAAAGGTACATGTCGATAAGCTTTTAGATGATCGGGATCCATATTTTCGCAACGACCACCATCACGACATAATTCTGTAGATTCTAATTCATTTGAATGACCTAGATCGTGTTCCCCAGTAGCCGAATATTTCAGACGATATTGAACTGATCGGATACGTTGATCATCGTTTTTATCTTGAGTAAGTGTAAAAAGTACGTAGATCAAAGTTTTAGAAATTTATTTTCCGAAATGATGATAACAATCGCTACATATACTCTTGGCATACCTATGTATTGTCTATATTAGCTAAGTCTATCTCTATTACTTAAAAGTTTAGCCATATACCTGAAACAATTTCTCATCGGAAGAACATATAATTTTTTAAATAGTAGATAGAGGCGTTGCATATTAGAAGTCGTAATTCATCGAAGCAATTATTTTTTACAAGAACAACGAGAAAATAGTTTTCGCAAAGACAGAATTTCTTGCCAATACACAGAAACCGCGTTAGCTACATTTCAAGTCGACACAGAATATTGCAATCCATTTACTTCTAACAGCAAGCGAATTCGGAGAAAAGCTCTCTATTATTTGAGATTCATAACTGCTCAGCTGAAATTTCGCAGCAATATAATTTTTAACGGAAAAGACTGAGAAACTGTAATACTTAAAAAATTCGAATATTAATAAAAGCTCTATTGGAATTTTAAAAATTTGTCGTTATTTTTCATCCATACACAAGATTCCAAAAGAACAGAAGCGATATGACTTTTGCTAGATCTTCTTGCGAGCTGAAGATTTGAGTTTTTACTTTAGGAAAAGTATGAATAAAACTCTCGGCGATATGACTAGTTCATTGTGACAGGAGCACTTTGTTTTAGTATCTTCTATTCCAATATGTGAATTATGAACGCTTTGAGAAATAAATAATTTAAGTTTTATGTTAGTGACTGTTTCTTTACATATGCTCGAGCAATTGTTAAACACAGATGATAATAAATGAATTATATTTTCTCTTTCTAGAAAGAAAAATCACTCATTTACTGTTGACCTTTAATCTTGCACTAGTGATTCACAGTTTCAAAAACAAAGATCATGACAATGGTAATCTGCCGATATAGTAACAAGTTGATATTTCCAACAAATTTTTAGCTACTTTAACTAACATGTTAAACGGCTATCGAACGGAAATTACTTTTCTTACTTCGATATGTCTTTTTCGATTCAGAAAAGTGTGTAACTGGTTGTGGAAGATGATGAGAAGGCTTCGTTTCTTTGAGTTGAATTGTGACGAGATCGTTGCCTTGATTGAGACAGCCGGTTACAATAAATTGTGTTGCAGCCATAATTATTACTTCCTTGTCTTTTGGACAATAAGAATATTGACTAATATCTTTGCTAGAATTGCATTCAATATCAAAAATAGTTCTTTTTCCTGAGGTGCCTAGTAATGGGTTCGATTGTAAGATATCAATGGAAACAGTGCAAGATGAAAAGCTTTCCCATACGATTGTCTTCCCACTAGGATAGTATTCATGTAGATCCTCTTTAATTCCACGAAAAACATGTCTATGTTGAGACGGAATTTTGGATACGGCAGTGAGAAAAAGTTTGAGATAGAAAAGCCAATGTTTACGTTTGCTTCTGTCTTCCGATCTTAGAGTGGCATTCAATACAACGTAAAGACATTTTTCAGTTGGCTTCCATCCCATAGTGTATAACATAATAGCAGCTGACTCATCGACACTCATTCCATCAGAACGAGGATTTTCGCATCGTTCCTTGGCTGTAGAAGCGTAACTTGCAATTTTCGGTAAAAATAGTGTCAAAGATTCGACAGCGATTTCAAGTGGCACAAGTGGAACATCTTGGAGATCATCAATCGCGATCAACGTTTGAATGGGCTCTTTCACAATGTCTGATATACGCATGAACAAATCCAGATTGTCTCCTTTGATATATTCAGCCATATCCAGTATGGAAAAGAAAATGATCACTCTGTATGGATTCGGATCTCTGGAAAGACAAAAAATAGTGATACTTTAGTTTATTAGCTTGCATGTTGCATTTTGTGTACAATCAAAAACTGATCTGCACAGAAACGCTACCCTATTCGCTATGAAGGTGTGAGTTTGAGTATTGACGCACTTGCACTGTTTCTGACATTCATACTTAAATCATGTTTGATAGTCCTCGTTAAGATCCAGTAGAAGCCAGTTAGAATGTAACCTGCCTAAATATTCACATCAATATAACTTGTTAAACTTTTTACAGCACCTTTAGAAACATTATCTGGTGTCCCTTTTTGCAGAGCTCCAGTTTCTCTTGCAAGTCTGTTATTTATATCGTCAATATCACTAATTCTTGTTTTGAAAGACTCAGACTAAAAGCTCAAGTCGATTTAAATCTGGACATTTTGGTATCCAAGATATTGAACTCAGTCGAACTATTCATTTGACATCAGAATCCATCCTCATTCATGGGTGAACTTCGCTTGAGAAATATGGGAACACAACTTTCCTGGAAAATAATCTTATAGTGAATTATTTTCTTTGAATATATCAGGTTAATTATGCTAGCTAACATTTCAGCTTCGAAAGACTACGGATCGATAATTTGTTTGCTGCAAATTGTCGACCACATACAACAAGATTCAATTCTAATAATGATCTGAAGAGTAGAGTTGCAAGAGACTTTAGATAAGGTTTGTAAAGGTGCTGTAAAAATATAAAAATGTTGTATTGACTTTGAATAGTATCCGTAGAATATTTTATTCACAAATTAAAAAGAAATTGTCCTATTTCAAAGAGAAAAAAATACACAGATACAATCATTTTAATAGAAAAAAAAATTTAGATGAGATCCAGAAAATAGAGAATCTACAGAAAGTTATATGTACAAGTATCGTGAAAGAACATGACGAATAAATCTTTACGCAATGTTGACACGTCATCGAATTCTTTATGTTTCTGTCATAAATATCTGACTTTTATGATTTCACATTACAGTTTACGCTGATATTCTTTGTTTGCTCGTTGACTGACTCAAAAAAACCATAAAGCCTTTGGGTATACTATATTTTTCTAAAAACGATGAAAAAATTGAACATTTACGATAAAAAGTTAATCTGATAGAAAAAACTTAAATTATTTCAGAATTAATATATAAACAGTAGCTGTCAAGGCGAAGCTCTTGAAAAATAAATATCTGGTAAAGGGATTGAACAGTAGCCAAAACTGCAAAATATTACTTACCAGTTCTCCTCCGACAGCATTTTTCGAGAAAGAGAAAGTTGAAAATATATGCAGCAAAACAACACGTCAGTTGTTTTCATACCACGGAAGAGAAGAAGGAAGAAATTGCCATGTGGCAGCGAGTAGAATTGGTGAATCAACAACTTGAAAATTAAAGTAAATGTAAAACTCAACTTTCTGTCGATACATGCAACATGCATTGGCTGTTGCACAGCAAAAGGAAGAATGTTCACTACATCTATGTAATCAGCAAACACATCTTTTAGACGCCACTATATATGTCTATGTTGCAATGCGCTGCACTCAGTTATGTTTTTGTCATCAAACCATGATAAAAACACCGATAGACGCATTTCTCATTGTCTTTTCTGTGCAAGCGTTTGGAGAGCCTGAATACTTTGTAGACATAAGATAAAGTTCGCGCATTGAAATGCGTTTTTATTCTCACTGCAAAACACAATCGGCCGTATTCATATGTTTTTAATAATGAAATTAATTTACATGTCTTCCAATTAAATTTGTCCAATCTGTAAGGTGAATACAACACGTTTGAGGGGTTCACTCATGTGTACATGAAAACAGCAAATATGTTTTTGGATGCATTTACTTTGAGATACGTATTTTAATTTATTTATACGCGCATATAGTAGTACTTGGCTAAGAAAACTACATCTTCAGTATATGTTTCTCTTCGAATCGTTCAAGAATGGAAGTGTATAGATAAAGTATTTGTGAGGTTGGCAATGAAAACACATACATTATTATTACAACTACATCAGTAAATTGTTTGCTTCTGCTCATTAACTATGATAATGTAGAGAAAAAAATGAGTATCATATTGTGATTTATTAGATATTAAAAACTTCTAGTATCATTTTATTCATTCATACATGGATACTTTAATTGTTGTGTTCAACATATTTTTTTAAACTTTGATACTATGTCTCATTCAAATTCATTATATAATGAACATACCACTTTTATCATCTACCCAGGTCGAACATTACGACGACCTGATACGATTGTAAACGGCAACGTATACTACCTTTTTATAACGTTTCCGACCGTATACGATCGTTGATAGCACGATGCAAAACGACCGAAATACGGTGCATACCAAACGGCCGTGTATGACACAATTTGATCGACCTGGGTAGTTATTCTGAAACTGTATGTATTTTACAAGTGTTCATAATACGGACTTCTTTAAGTCAATTGAATTTCTATATAACCAAAGCTACATGGAAAAGAGCATTTCATTCAGCAGTCTTGGTGGCATCTTTAAATGATAGTTTTTTTAATTATGCTAATAAGTTTTACAAAAATCTGGAAAAAAATGTATACCATAGCTTAAAAGCATTTGAAATCATTCAGTATGCGTACAACATGAGAGCAATATTTAATGCAGAGAAAAAAAATAACATATGATGCATATTCATTGACAAACAGCATTTATAAAAAAAACAGAATTCATTATTGGACTAGTAGAATGCATGTTTAGTGTGAATCTTCTTGCCAACAATATCTAAACATACATCCATACATTCTCAAATCCAAACTATAATTGAGAACACCATATTTCTTTTGGGTTTTTAATATTGTTCAGTTTGTTAAATCTATTGGTAAAGTTCGAGCAAAATATGATTCAGTTGTTCAGTCTCTAAACTATTAGGTGCTAGTTTACCGAAAACTCGAATAGTGGCCGAAGACATTGCCAATATAGCTTCTGCTGTTCTTACATCAATAACACTATTTTCCATGTAAATGTTTATAATAGGAATGTTTCTTAAAAATGCTGCTGCAACCAGCGCAAACAGGGTTCCTGTTGATGAAGAGCCTAAGATAAGTATTGCTGTACTTTGCGTTCCTTGCATAACCATATCAAAAGCATAGAGAACTTCTGCAGCAGCAGTGATTGGCGTTGGATCAGAGCCATAATCACGTCCAACCATGAAATCGTGAAATGACACAACCATTTTTTTTATTTCACTAGTTACCAAATTGGTTTTTAAGACATTTGAAGTACAAAATGAATTGAACCACTAAGTTTAGCCATTTGTTTTCGTACATTTTCTATTAGCATCAAAGCATCATTGTTTGTCTCTGCATACACTAGCAATGCTGGTCTCGATTTTTTGTAGCTATCCATCAAACGATCCCCCCGCAACCACAATTGATTTACAATGTGTCTTCTACTTGATGCAGTTCCTGCTACTCGTCCAGTAGTATCACCTCGATCACTTATGGAGAGATAATCATTCGAGAAGGAATGAGTAGAAATATCATTGGCATCTACAGGCATGACGAAACTTCTTATGTTGGCATATTTTCGTGCATTCGCACATAAATGAAAATCTTCACCTGTATTCCATGACTGCATTTTATCATGGAACATCAGTTTCACCCATTCACTCTCCATAAACCAACTGCCACCAACTACATCAGCTTCAATTATTTGATTGGCTTTTGATACAGGACCGTAGTAATAGCTTTCTGACGCGGGAGTACCTTTAGTTCCCAGTATACCTCGATATGGTTCAGTATTAATTGTATGCAATGCAGTTTCAAAATAGCGTATCTGAGGTATACAGTCATCATCGAAAACAATGACATATTTTGTTTGACATTGAAGTGAAAGTTGAAATCTTCCGAAATATTTCAATTGCATTTCTCCCATGGCTACAAATAGCATGGAAGGTAGTTGCTTGCACAAAGTTAAGCATTGCTGGATACAATTAGATAGGATACCGTTACTACTATTATTGCTTGTGTCACACTTTTTCTGTGTACACCATTCATTACAATGATTTGACCCATTAGCAAATAATGAGCGTGTTTCTTGAATTTCAAGATTGAGTTTATGTGGAATCGGTGAAGCAAAGTAGATAATCCATATTTCTTTGGGTGGATGTGTTTGCAAAAGAAGTGCTTCAATCCATCGCCGAATTAAGCCTTCACGTCTATAGATTCCGATGACAGCTGTGATTGCAAATTGCTGGTCGGTTTTCAGTGATACGTTGTACCGACTAGGTATTTTGAGTAATTCATTGAGGGTTAGAGCAGATCGAACTTTCGTAAGATTATTTATTATGTTTCGTCTTAAAGTATGTGACAGTGGAGTTCGAATAGACGCATTCAAGTTAGAGTAGACAGCTCGAGCAATGGAATCTTGACGAAATTTAGTTGTACATTTGGAATTCGGTCTATGCCCCTGATAAAAGTAATTATCTATGATAGCTGCAATTTTCTTCGATGCTTGTCCATCACCGAAAATATTGGTTTTTAATGTTCGATTTTTTGACTTAACATTAATCAATTCCAAATTAGTTGCTTGGACAATTTCATCATAGAGAACACCGATTTGTTTGATTGTACCGAGATAGATTCCTTCAGGTCTTTCAGTAGTCATTCTCATCAATATAACACTTTTACCAATACTAACAGCCTCTTCTTGAATTCCACCTGAATCAGTCATCACAATATCTGATTGTGATAAAACGTGTCCGAAAATTTCATATGATATAGGGTCAACAATTTTTACATTATTTAACCCACTGAAACTATTGAATACCACATGTTTCACATTTGGATTAGGGTGAACAGGAAAAATAATTAAGACATTTTTTCATGTTCTTTTGCTATGGTAGCTACAGCACGACACATATCTGACAAGTATTCGAAGTTTTCTCGTCGGTGCATGGTTACCAAAATGATAGTAGAATTGATTTCACTCGTAAAATTCTTCTTAAAATTATCGATAGTTCTCAGTATTGAGGCGTTTTTCATTGTATAAGTTCGATTTTGGTGATGATAGAATGCATCGACACCGGTATTTCCAGTAGTAAAAATATCCGTCTCACAGGCACCTTCACGAACAAGTACCTCTTTAGCGAATGTTGTCGGAGCAAACATAAGTTTTGCAAAAGAATCAATTATCTTACGATTAAGTTCTTCTGGATAGGGATTCAATAGATTAAATGATCGAAGACCTGCTTCAACGTGTGCGACCGGAATACTATGATATGCAGACGCTAAAGAAGAAGCAAGTGCAGTCGTTGTATCACCTTGCACTATTAAAAGATTAGGTCGAATAATATTGATTTGATTGGCTACTTCTGAAAACACTCGATTGAATAAATCCGATAATGTTTGATTGTGTGTCATTAAATTTAAGTCGATATCAATTTTTTGTTGAAATGCAATCAAGGCTTGTCGTAGCATTTGTTGATGTTGCCCGGTGCTGAGTACAATAACTTCGAATCTTGAACGATAATAATCTGATTTTAGTTCGGCAATCAACGGAGCACATTTAATCCCTTCAGGACGTGTACCTAATACAATTAGTACTTTTGGTAGATGTGTACTATTTACAGAGTTTATCTTTGAATGATCATATCTATATGTCGCTCTATCGTGGTTGACCCTAAAAATATTTCTCCGCGGTGAGAAAAAGTCTTTATTATTTTTGACAAGAACATTCGACATAATGACGTAACAAAACAGAAGAAGTATCACAGTTAACAGCCCAACACGTCCAACTTCCTTAGAATTCATGTTTCTGTTTTTCCAGTAATTCAGCTAGTAGTTGGAAGAGATATTACATTAATCTACAAAAAAATGAAACATGATAATCATTATTTGTGCATTTCTTCCCTTGAATTATTCTCTGTGAAAAAAGAATAACACATGTGCCGATATCTAGATAAGAATCACTTTTCAGAATGTGCTGCATATGCCATAGACACATTTTATATTAGTACAAAAGTATTGATTCATCGATGAAGCTTCAACAGCATCTACACTAAATACCCATGTAAAAATATTGGATTAATAATAAGATTAAAAATCGATTATAATAGTGCAATTACAATAGATTTTTAATCTTTTTATTAATCCAATTTTTTTTACATTGAGTAGGATTCTGTAATTGTAAAAGAAAATATTTATTACTAACGCAATTCCACACTATTCTTCGATTACATTTTAATCCTAGTATGCTGTATACATGTCTAAAATAGTCTTACCCGTGGAGGAATCTAGTGGATAGATAATCAACATTCTAGATTTTAAAATGAAATCAGTAATGATTTGCCCAAGAAATTTACAACTAATTCTGATGTCATATATTCAAAATGACACAAAATTTCGCTGTACGTTTCTCAACGAAACTCGTATGTACAAAACTAAAATTATGCAAAGATTTATACGGCATAAAGGTGAACTAAGCTACATGCATTGATTCATTTACATTTTTATAGGCGAATCACAGTATGAGCTTGTCAAACTCAATAATAGATAGTGAATATGAATTGGACTTTTGTAGGTCTTTCAGAAGTACTAAATATAAATTTGTTTCTGTGTATAACTATTTATACGTCTAAGTGTGAGCAAGTCAGTCGAAAAACAAAATCTAATGCAAAGCTATGAATATATATATATTTAAGTTTAAATATAACTGTTTTCACTGTGACGACAAAGTATGATGATTTTTTTCAGCGTCGATAAAACCTACTATAATGGATGTCGCTTGAAAATTGTTTCCGTATTTTAGTATTATCAATTGATATAAACTCTTTTAACATTGCTTTGTCATATACTAGTGAAAAAGCTCCCTAATTTATTCGTTGCTATACTGAAAATGAATGTCCACGTAAAAAAACTGAAGACGATCAGTCGAGCCATGGTTATTTATGCATTTCTATGATTTTTGCTACATATCGTTTGGTTTGGGTATGTTAAGTTCTCTCGCTGTATCCTCCATTTCTTTTCTCAACTGTAATCCTTCTTAACGCACAAATCTTTTCGAGCTTAAATACTGTAGAGCTATCCGAAATAACGACTGCCAGCTCTTTTTCTCTAATATTCTTTGATGATGAAAGAAAAAACAAGCATTCAAAAGCATTAATCGTTTACTTTTTCGTATTTTCATGAAGAAGTCTACAAGATTTCCTTTTGTCTACTGTCTTCCTTTGCTGAAGTCAACCAAAATACTTATAAAGATTTTTCTATGTGAATATTTTTTATTGATTACTTTGATATTTCAGTTTGTAAATAAATATAACTATAGTTTCAAAACTAGGCATCTGTCATTGAAAGCAAACCACAAATTAATAATAGAACGATTGTAGTTCATTGCAATGGTGTAGAAATCATATTTGCCATCATTTGTACATCGCATACTTGAAATTCACCCCATGGAGAAAGTTTACTTGAATTGAAAACAATATATCGAAAAGAATGAAAACCAGTATTAAATTCAGTAGCATTAAAGACAATCTTATATTGTTGTATATTCGATGTCAAGTTTTGGTTTCTGATCGTGATTCCGTTAAATGATCGATAAGCTATCCACCAGACACCATCGAATGATAAATTTAGATCAAGACTATTTTGTAATTCTTGTCCATGCGCGACAGTAATTGAAAACGACAGATTTGTTCGAATGTACAGAAAGTCAATAGCAAAGAATTCACCTCGATGCACATTTCTTCCAGGTCGCCAACAAGTTTTCGAATCATTATCCACTGCATTCAAAGTCGTCGTATGAGATAAGAAAAACGAAACGTTCGTTCCTTTTGGTAGATTATTTCGTGTACCTCTTTCAAAATCTTTTGAAATATTAAATGGAATCCGTTCGATATCCATCGGAAGAATATTAGTAAAAAATATAAATTCATCTTTACCACCAGACGACTTAATGTAGTTCGGGAAACGACGATTTTGTCGACGGGAAAATTCCAAATGGTTTACATCTTTTGATTGATTATAACGAAGATTACGTTCGAGAATACGGATAGCTAAAATCGAACTTTGATATTGATAGTTGAAGAAACTTGATGTCGATGAAAAGGATACACCAGCATTACTTGCAGGCAAATGACGAATGTTCATATTGAATTGTGATGGAATATCATTGAGCCAAATAGAAAAAAATACATCGCTGAAATGCATCAAATCTATTGAAGCAAGTAATTTTATCATTCCTTCGTATTTATGATGTCTAAAACTTTTACTTACTACTGTTATTTTTCAAATGCATTTGTAAATATTGGAGATGCCGTTGAGCATATTCACGTAAGAAAATGCTTCCACAACCAATCCATGAAAAACCACTATGCAAATCGATTTCCCTGTCGAAATAGGTCCATATTAAATTTGTATAGAAAGTATATGGATCGGTAGCAGAATGTAACACATATGGATCAGCTCTAAAATCAGCTACGAGACTTTTCAAATAGGATGATGCATCCCAATCATCATCCACATAGAAACAAGCCATTGTTTTTGCTTCAACGCATGCACGGTATTTGGCTTCATCTTTGAGATTCTCTTTTGAATTAATTATACGAATAGACTCTAATGAATGATTATAGTTTTGAAATAGAGATTTTTCAAGATTAGTCTGTGGATTATTATTCCAAATGATAATTTCTTTGAACAGATTAGAATAAAGTAAATAATCTAGGACAAATTTGGTACTGTCTGATCGTTTCCAATGAAGTAAAACTGCGGTTAAATCATACTTTTGTTGGAGTTCAATTTCACGATTTTTGGCCTGAATAAGTTCGAAATCGCTGAAACCAATATTGATTTGATTACCATAATTATATCGAATATTTGTGCTCACAGATTTGGTTTCAATAAAAGGTGAAGTAAGTTCAAATTTTGATAAATAAAGACGTATTTGTATTATAAATACTAAGAACATTGAGAAGGTCAATACAATAGTGTATTGGATTCGCATCGTTGGTTTATACTTAAATATAGATGTGCATCTCATAGTACCCAACATCAAAATTACTGTTTTTCCGGATAATCAGATAGCAGTAAAGTATCTGAAGGCGATATGTCACAATAATTTTGATCAAGACTAAATTAATCTGAATAAGAAGAATATTACTTTGTTGGTCTATGACTTAAAAATTTCTTACTTATTCTTCAATTCTCCTCGTACAAATAGTGCAAAATTCAATATCAGTTCCGCAGCTTTCTATTGCTACCCATTATATAGGTCGACGAAAACATAATTTTATATCGTTGTACTTGTATGCTAAGATGCAACAAACTATCTTAGAATATTTTAATCTGTATAGCCACATTTACTTCTTTTAGCCCTTTCAGTGCCTTTTTTTATTTCGTATTCATTGAGATCAAGATCTCAAGCATTCGAATATAGATTTATACTATGCATGAAGAATCATTGAATATTATATTTTAGGTAATGAGGATGTTTGAGTGGAGGATTTAAGCTCGGTGAAATTTGTTGGCTTGCTATTGGTTGATTACGCACTAAAGGAACTAGAGGAACTAAAGGGACTAAAAGGATTGAAAGATTACTTGGGAGTTCTAAAAGTAAAACGATATAAAATTAATTTTTTGTGGATCCTTCCATATTTGAGAATTCCGACCTAAAGGTCTGTAGGCGCACACGTCTTCATGAAACTAGCCTACAGAAAAAAGATCAGAGTTTTAGGATAAGCTCTCTTCGACCAAATAATCTCTCAAAGCATACCATTTCTGTAGCAGCATATTAATATTCTGCCAAACTCATACGTAAGAAAAGGATTCTTCTGAATTTTTTTCTGCAAGTCAGTCTCACTAAGGCTTTTGTGTGTTCAGAGTTTCACAGAGCAATTTTTAAATATTATTTTTTTGTTCAAGTGAGCTGCTGCTCAGAAAATTCGCTGAAAACTTCAATATCTCAGCCCAGGCTCTCTTTGGGAATGTCACTTTTTAGATTAGTTATCTAGAAAAAGCTTTAGTCCAACGGAAATATGTCTAATATTCTTAAGTAATCGTATGTTATTTTAACGATTTTTAGGATCTCGCTTGGAATCATAAACAGGCTCCTAGTATCAGTAATCCTAGCAGATACTGCTTATTCAACGTCCAAAATTGGGATATCCATTGTCTTTTCTCTTATTTTATTCGGTGGAAAAAGAAAGAAATAGTAACAGAATAGTCACAATTGCTAATTAGTGCCAATGACTAATCATTCACATTCACGGTGTAGCACGAAAGTAATTATTAAGGAGCGAAATATTTCTTTTAAACTTACAACGATACGCCCTCGAGAATATATGTGAAATATAACACATGCATTTTTAACCTGGAAACTTAATATTGTTCTACTTGTCAAAGAATAATTTATAATGTGAAATCAAAATTCAAAGAGTGAAAAATTCATTAGAGATTTTATAATAAGAACAAAATAGAATTGAACATAGAAATGAAAAAACTTACAATTTCAGAATGCTTACAAGTGGTTTATTCAATCATAATACTTTTTACAAACTGAAACATTCTCTGCAAATAATCAGTTGATGATATCGAAAAAATTGATATGGTGTATTATTGATATACTGAAATATTACAAAGCGGTGATAATTCATTGCATCTTAGAGAACACTATAAAATGAGAAAGGACAAATAAAGTTAATAAAAGTCATTCTCCGTTTGAATCTTTCCATCGTAAAAGTAATACTTTTATTTGATTCTCTGATAAGATAAGGCGCAATCGTGAATGTGTCATAAAAATAACGCTATTTACAAAATAAATAATCACTCTCAACTTGAGAGTCCCAACGCGTTGCACGATGAAAATCAAATAAATTTCTGATCAGTGGTAAAAATATTCTTTTCAAGCGGCAAATATCGTGAAGGTAAAATTTGATGATGGAGGAGTATTACCTATCAATACTGCAAGAATGTTTTTAGTTGGATACATACTGAACTCTGTTTGCAAAATAATGAAAATCAATGAAAGTAATGTTGACTTTTAGGCTCATTCTCAAAAGAGATACTTTTTTAAATATAGTCTGCTGTATTTTCTTAAGCTAAGCTACGGAATAAGTCTTATAGCTACTGAATAAATATCATAGCTACTGAATATCATTATATCAGCAGTGGCAGAATTCTCACCAAGCAAAATTCGAGAATTCTGTTCATTTATAAACTATGCTATATTCTTTCTTTCCTGTATTATATTCTTTCTTTCCTGTGTTATTTTCTTTCTTTCCTGTGTCATTGTATACAGACACACACACTATCTTAGATCGACAACAGAATTCTAAGCAGAATTAATCGTTTACCGGCAGAATTTTGTAAGAATTCTGTATTCTCTACAGAATTTTGTATCAATACAAGAATATATATATTTCTAATCTAAACGGAAGTTTTTCTTAGAATTTTGTTTAAAAGCAGAATTATGAGTTTGTTATAAAGCTTTCCTGTAATTTTATTTTATCTAAGGAATATTTTGAACTAGAATCAGAAGTAGGGGTGTTACTTTATATTTACTTTACTTTTTAAAGATAAATAAAACCTTTATATTTAAAAAATAAAG